>JAOTOL010000729.1:97500-115449 GCA_034440575.1 Imbricaverruca yamaguchii | reverse complement strand
GAAATCAGACTTGCCGTCGTACTGTGACGATCAAAAATCCCGAATGCACGTCTTCGAGCACAAATAACATTCCGGCATTCCTCAGTCCACCACGGTACAGAAGCACGCCGGGGTGTTCTGGATGTCATAGGCAGGCATTCAGAGGCCGTGTGAATGGTCAATGATGCAAAACTATCCACGGAAAGTGGTGGACTAGATTGATTCCGCGTATCGCCTGCTAAGTTATTTTGTACCATTTCCTCAAACTGACGCTAGTTAGCCTTGCTGACATTCCACCGCGGTGGCCGTGTTGCCAGAACAGCAGCGCGACGAAACTCCAACAAGATTTGATAATGGTCACTACCAGAGATGCGGAGCCGTGGAAATTTTGGACGGCTCCAGCTCCGACTCCGGCTCCGGGAAAGTATCCCTGCTCCGGCTCCGGCTACGAGTAAAATGTCCCGGCGGCTCCGGCTCCGGCTCCGGGAAAAAATGTACCGGCTACGACGGCTCCGGCTCCGGCTCCGTACATCCGAAACGTGATGGACCCATTAAGTAAGAGCTAGGGTGATGTAAAAAAAAGTTAGCCGCGACAACTCAGAGGCGCAAACTACAGACAATTATAAGCAACTTTCCCATATAAACCCTGTATCTATCTTTAACACGAGCCCTGGAGAGGGGGGGGGGGGCGAAATCCGCCCACCACTCCGGTTTTTCGTAGATAACTCCAGATTCTACCGGCCGATATGCGCTATTGTTTGCTTACCTGCTTATAAATGACCGGCGCGTTGCTTAAAGTAAGAAGAATGAAAATCGATCCACAATTTTTTCGAGTTAGGGGTCGCTAAAGTGAAAAAAATGTCAACGCCAGACCACACATATCGGCGCTGATGCGCTTCCAGTATATTCGCAAAAAGGAAGTGTTCTGGACAAAACTAGCGACTTGCTTGGTGTACATTGTCATGCTCTATTGTTTCAAAGTCATGTCAGGTCACCGAGGTCAAGTCAGGTGAAGTTTATGACAGGTTAACACACGGGCTGGAGGTGGATGTGCCAAATCCGTCCACCCCTCAGATTTTTCGTACATAACTCCATATGGTACCGGCGGATATACGCCATTTTATGCATACCTACTTAGAAATGACCGGCGCGTTGTGTAAAGTAAGAAAAATGGATATCGACCGATAATGTTTCAAGTTAGGGGCCATTGAGGTAAAATCAATTCGTGACGCTAGACCACAAAAATCGGCGTTAATGCGCTTCCCGTATATTGGCAAACGAGAACTGTTCTTGACAACACTAGCGACTTGTTTGCTGCATCTAGTTATGCTATATAAATTAAGAGTCATGTTAGGTCGCCAAGGTCAAGTCAGGTGAAGTTCATGACATGCTAATAGAATCAAACTTGGTCAACTGGAATGTTGTCAAAATGCAAATGACTGTGATGCGATTGATGTCGCTTTACATGTTACTCCCTGCACATCCCGAAATATACTGTTCGTTATTGTGTGCCTAAGCGTTTCCATACTTTATTCATGTATTTCACTCCTTTCTTTGTGAAGCCGATTGTGCCGAACCGCCCCACGGAGCAGTCGGGTGGGCAGCCCGGTTCCGGTAACTGGAGCAGGTAATTACCTAATAAAGTGCTCCTATATAGGTGACCTGAGGTCAAATGGCCGATCTGGCATCTGTATTGCATCATTAGAATGTCCAGACCATCAGTAAAGCCAGTTTTGGGGCATTTAAATCACAATCACAGCGATCCATAACACTGGAAAACCAAACAAACAAAAACCAAAATTTTTTTTTTTTTTTCCCTTTTTTTAATTAAAAAATTTTTTAATAAGCCTAAAATTTTTACCAAAAAAATTTCTCTATTGTGTCCATCCACCCTGCGAATTTCGTTGCTCTAATCTCAGTAGGAGCCGAGATCTTGGGGGGGGGGGGGCAGGGCGGAATCCGCCTTCACCCCTCCAGTGCGCCTAAATTTTCCGAGGGCCTCCAGGGCACGTGTTAACCCGTCCCGTCTCGGGGGGTCATCAACCGCCCCCCTCAGGTTTTTTCGCGGATAGCGGACGAACGGCGCGAGGCAGCGCACCCAAATTTGGCATACCTTTTCCCACATCAATTTGACATGCTGATTCAAATTTTTGGTCAGGTCATCTAGGGTCAACGAGTTAGTCAAGGTCAAGTGAGGTCACCTCCAAAAAAGTTCAACCAGTCGTCACGCTTTAACGGATACAGATATTTTAATGAAACTTTCAGCGATTGCTTATCTTTACGGATGCAACAAAACGTACGAGTTTATTTTTTTTTCGTTTTTGACTACCTATAAATTTTGCGTATTTGCCAAATTGCAGTTAAAATACAGGATTCTGGCCAAAGTAAGCATTTTTTATTAGGGCAAGTTGACTTCCAACAACGTTTCTCGGTCTCCTCTAACCATTGAAAAGGAAAATTAAAGAAAACTTGAAAACTCAAAAATTTGAAATTTCAAAAAATTTTGTGGACGTGGAGGGGGGAAGAAAATTATAGCCCTGGTCGATTTCGCTGTACCTTTTCCGCATTCCAAATAATTTTTTCTTCTTCATATATCCCAAAAATGAACCCCCCAGAAGTCAAAAACATAATGTAAGTCGTGAAAAGTCGTGAAAATCTAGCCCCCCTGGTGACGTCACTTTTGGGGGAAAGTGTTTTGGAGGGTTGACCCGGACCCTACTCGTCGAGCGCTTTCCGATGACACCTCTTACGTTTTCGTGCGATGCTTAGTTTGGATTTTAGAGGGGGTCTTTAACCGCCCCCCCCCCCGAGACGGGGTGGGAGGATTTGACAGGAAAGACGGCGCGGGTTAGATAAACACCCGCCACCCGCCCAAAATCACTTTTCGGTGTTATGCCCTCGTAAACTGACGCTCGCTTCGTGCCGTATTGGGGCAATCAGAAGAGGGGAGACTCGACTCAACAACACTCCCCATCCCGTGAACGGTGTAAATAGTTGCACACCATTGTTGTAAATTGTAATGTTTGACCTCATCTCTAATAAGGTACAACAACCCGTTGATGATGGAAACAACAAACTTAACTAAACGAAACATGGAACTATTGCATTGACTACCGAGGCTAGAACATGGTTATTGGTTATTCTACCGTTTTTTGATGATATCTTTACATGCTACTCGTATTTAAACATTTTGGCTGTTAAAAATGCGTTTTCATACCATACCATAATAGGTATAATGTGTTCATTTCACGTTTGCTAATTTTGTTGAATTTACACCTCTTTCGGAGTCGGAGCCGCCCTGCTTTTGACGGCTCCGGCTCCAGCTCCGAGTAAAATGTCCCGGCGGCTCCGGCTCCGGCTCCGGCTCCGGCTCGGTTCCGGCTCCGCATCCCTGGTCACTACCCATCGGGTCATCATCCACTGACCATACACAGCGATAACTTATCTGGGGACTACACAGGGTGAGATCTAAAACAGATTTGTTTCCCGAGGGTCGCGATATATGAGTGGAAGAACTTGTGCTTAGTAAACGCAGAGCTTCGTCGATTAAGAATGCATCCATATGTCTGCCACGGGAGTTAGAAGTGGCAGAACCCCAGAGAGTATGATGAGAGTTAAAATCGCTCCAAGAGTAAAACGGGAGGAAGAAATTCTAGCATAAGACTTCTGAGCTCCGCAGAGGGGAAAGCTTCTCCTGTTGGCAGATAAATTGAGCACAAAGGCATAACAACGTGGTGAATGTCAATACGTACGGCTACTACCTGTAGTGTTGACTGTAATGATATTTCAGTAGTAGGTATTTCATGGTGCACAGCCAATATTACCCCACCGTGTGCAATGGTGACAACGTTTGCGTTATCATTGCGAAATACATAATATCCTTTAATGGAACACTGGGTACGAGCGGAAAGTTTAGTTTCCTGAAGGCCTACAGCAATAGGCCGTCTGTGGAATAAAACCCTCTGCCAGGTCAGTAAAATTTGCTCTAAAACCATCCATGTTCCACTGTAAAACTAAGGACGATATGATGGCGAGTCAAGGTGAAACTAGAAGTGCCTAAAAGTGCTCTCTGGAGGGTTCGAGGTTACTCCTAGTGTGACAGATTGAAGTCGTTCTCGACCGTGACCGCGGTGGGCAATCCCCTGGAGGAGACCCTGTTGGTGGCAGCCCACGCTTCTGAGGGATGCTCAGCCGCGGCGGAGGTGGGGGAGGACCCATCTCGTGGGGACTACCTGATTCTATCAGCGGTGCCTCCACCCGCCCTCGGGGCGAGGGCGTGGCCGACCTGGTGGGAGGAGCATATTCCACACCTTTGTCTGTCACCAGTGCTTTCTCCATCTGGGCCAAGAGTGCCCTCTTCGCCTAGCGGGCGCGCCCTTCGACTTCCTGATAGTGTAAGCTGACGTCGGAGATCTGAATTCGTCGGCTGTTTCGGGACGGAGAGGTAGGTTCAGCACCTGCATCGGCAGGTGAGGAGGTGGAAGCTGCAGGTGAGGGAGATAGAGGAGGGGCGGGAGTAGGGGTTGAACGTGAGGGGGAAGGATGGCTCACGGTTCAGGCAGGGAGGGTGTACGGAGGAGAGATTCGGAGGTGATTTCGGTGCCTGTAGGTGAGGGGGGGGGTTGGAAGGCATGGAAGCGGGAAACGGGGATATCAAGGTGGGGACTGAGGTGGATGGAGAGGGGCTAGGATTAGGTGGCGACGCCTACTCAACCGCTTCGGCGACGTGTTGAGTAGGCTGTCCTTGTCCATTGGGCGAATCAAGGGGCACACCAAAAGATCGAAGCAGTGCTGTGAGCTGGGTAATGTGGCAAATATGTGAGCTCTGAGATGTTGGGTTGTGTGAGTTGGTAGCCTATAATAGGTTCCCTTTAGGTGTGTTTTGTCACTACATGTTTAAGTGTTGCAGCTGCTGTGCAGAATACTTCTGGGTGAGATATTTCGTAGACCTCACAGGCCTCCAGAAATGTGATTTTATTGGAGCACTTCAAAGCGACTATCTCTTTCTCTTTCAAACAGATGGGACATGAGCGGTCGTACACCGTGCGGGGTTTTTGAGCCGGGCCGCAGCTTGAACACTTTGGCCGTTCAGCGTCACATTTTCCTCCTGTGTGCTCCACTGACCCACATCTGCCACATATCTCGCGATTTCGGCAGTGTTGAGTGTTCAATGACGTAGAATGGCAGTGTTCAAGTAGAATTCAATGGCAGTGTTCAATGACGTAGAACAAGTACAACCTGTCTCCACAGCTCAGCACCACGCGTCCCAATTTGTGACGCGTGACACAGATCCAGCAGGGCAACACGACTGTGGTCACCGGGCCGTTATTTCCGCACACACAAATTGAAAACAACCTAATTCAATCGAATTTTGCTCCAATCTCACCGCCACCCGGCTCGTCCGTCAAACATACCAAATATGACAAGTATGCCAAACATGACAAATATGCCAAACATGACAAATATGGCAAACATGACAAATATGGCAAACATGACAAAAATGGCTTGGCAAACATGACAAACATGGTGCACGTGATGTATCCCAAACCCGAATGCACTATGACGACTTGTTCGATTAGCGTAGGTCATAGGCATTACGGCGATAGGTGCCACACCAGGTCACTGACATTTTGTTTCCAAAACGTTTCCGCTCAGCTTTCGCCACGCTTGGCCGTTCCGCGCGGCACCCTCCTTCGGACTGGCACTGGCCTTGAGGTATTGGGCTCCTGCGACGAATTCAACTCCTCTGCCATATATCAGAGATCATGCCAACAATTGGCGTCGCCAAGCTCTCTCGCCGATTGGTCACGGATGAAGTCTGTAAGTATCCGGCGATTATAGGAGCTGAACCCACGCTGTCACGATCAAGAGCTACACCAAATCGTCTGATCTACCGATAATCGTTTACGCTACCAATGCCGGTACCGCTTCTGCTACCGATAATTGTCTAACCGCATGTTGAGCACCTGAATTAAATCAAACCACTGAATTCGCATAACTTGAACGCTGTCACACAAGATGGTATTACGGTTTCAAAAGCGTGCCGTTGGAGCCAAGCTGGGATGGAGCCGGTGGTGGTTATTGATTTTTACGACACGTCGACCGTTGAGTCATGTAGCGTCGCCAATCTCTCACGCCGATTGGTTGCGGGCGAAGAGCAGCGACAGGTGAGGCTCGAACCCACAATCTTTCGATTGTGAGACAGGCAACTTACCCCCAGACTACTCGTCCCCTGGGATGGAGCCGGCCGCTCAGACGGACTGCCGCCTCATACACCCGGCCGGAGACTGGCTGGGACTGCGCCCAGAATACAACGGTGCCGTCGACTGAAGCCGTCTCCCCGTCAGACGACAGCGCACCTGACGTCTCCCCGTCAGACGACAGCGCACCTGACGTCTCCCCGTCAGACGACAGCGCACCTGACGTCTCCCCGTCAGACGACAGCGCACCTGACGTCTCTCCGTCAGACGACAGCGCACCTGACGTCTCCCCGTCACACGACAGCGCACCTGACGTCTCCCCGTCACACGACAGCGCACCTGACGTCTCTCCGTCAACGACAGCGCACCTGACGTCTCCCCGTCAGACGACAGCGCACCTGACGTCTCCCCGTCAGACGACAGCGCACCTGACGTCTCCCCGTCAGACGACAGCGCACCTGACGTCTCCCCGTCAGACGACAGCGCACCTGACGTCTCCCCGTCAGACGACAGCGCACCTGACGTCTCCCCGTCAGACGACAGCGCAGCTGACGTCTCCCCGTCAGACGACAGCGCACCTGACGTCTCCCCGTCAGACGACAGCGCACTGACTCTCCCCGTCAGACAACAGCGCACCTGACGTCTCCCCGTCAGACGACAGCGCACCTGACGTCTCCCCGTCAGACGACAGCGCACCTGACGTCTCCCCGTCAGACGACAGCGCACCTGACGTCTCCCCGTCAGACGACAGCGCACCTGACGTCTCCCCGTCAGACGACAGCGCACCTGACGTCTCCCGTCACACGACAGCGCACCTGACGTCTCCCCGTCAGACGACAGCGCACCTGACGTCTCCCCGTCAGACGACAGCGCACCTGACGTCTCCCCGTCAGACGACAGCGCACCTGACGTCTCCCCGTCAGACGACAGCGCACCTGACGTCTCCCCGTCAGACGACAGCGCACCTGACGTCTCTCCGTCAGACGACAGCGCACCTAAAGGCGCCCGGGACCGAGACCCGTCAAAAGCCTGCTCCAACTCCAATTCTGCAGAACGTTATCTTGCTGGCGCCCGCACACTCACGTGATTCCTCCTTTGGACTCCGAACTTCTGACTTTGTAACTTCGACACAACTGAGCCGCGCAGCAATTCTCTTGAGAATCCAAACAGCCAGCTCCGTCAAGGACCGCCAGATAAAACACCGCTTATATCACCGATACACGATATATTTCGGCAAAAGAAGCAACATGCTTGAATCGAGAACACCGGAGTTTCAAGGCAGGCTGATAACACTTCGCATAGACAGCAGCAAAAATGCGGCAAGAATCTTTGACGTCTGTGCCAGTACAGCCAGTACTGACGAGGGTGCGGTGGGCGACGGCGCCAGCATAATGACACGTGCCGCTGATGCCAGCTGTCCGCTGATGCCACTGCTGATGCTGATGCTGATGACTATAGTGCGGCGTGCGGTAGACAGAGCGCGCACACACACGTACACCCGGAGCGCACACAGGATCCCCGGTGTGCCGGCACAACACACTCATCTCCGCCGACGGTGACGGTCGACCACACTCACTTCGACGCCCAGTTGGGGGAGGGGAGGGGGAGGGGGAGGCATTGAGCAAATGCGATGTCCACGTTTCGCTTTTCTCCGAACATACTTGGTAGAGGCTTCCGTTTTTAATCATGCCCGTGCCATTTTAAAATAAGGCTTCGGTACGCCGGGTGTGACAAAAAACAAACTAGTAAGCGCGAAGTGTAGCTACTGCGCCAAAAGTTGGGTCCCGTGACCAGCCCGAGTGGAGATGACATCCAAGATCCATCTCTGAAGTTGAGCAGGAACCACAGGCACGCAGCCAGGGTTTTCTTAAGTGGTGAGGGGCCCAACCCAGCACAAAAAGCTATAGCACAGAGATCGCTCTTGGCGGGCTTCATGTGCCGAAGATGTCTGGCTACCCGTTACCAAAAATACAAAATTACCTGATTTTCCCTAATGCATTTTTGGTTGCTAAGATGTTGGGGGATGGGCAACCCATGACGTCCCTCGACTTCGCCTCCGGGGAACTGTGCGGAAAAGCCGCGCATGGCGAGCACGCAGGCGATCGGCTGGCGGGTGTCGACCGTCAGCCGTCAACATCAGTAGTGCGTCACCCAGCGTGACGGACGCCATGGACTGTGAGAACACTCGACATCACACCGACGTCACAACGTCACACCGACGTCATGGCGACGGGCGCGTCATCAGCGCCCCTGGCGGTGACGCGGGCGCACATGTCTCCCGGCAATTCCACCGAATCGACCACGCGTGCCTGCAGCCGCCACAGCTCCACCTCCAGCCCTGTCACGACGTCGCACCCCTACCCCCCTCAGGTCGCCACACCCCCACCTCGCGTCACATCGCCACACCCGCTCCTGCCGCCGTGTCTCCACCAGCGCCAACTGTGCCTACGCGCACTGTTGTGTGGCGGCGATGCACACCATACCAGTAGGGCACTGGGTGTTAAGAGTGCAGGCGCAGACCATATTCACTCCCACCAGGATGCAGCTGTTGGTGAGACACTGGAAGTTGGTGGCGCACACGGCGCCCGGCGCCCGCTGCGTCTCGCACAGGCCGGTCACGCTGTTGCAGAACTGCATGGCCATGCAGCCGGTGGTGGTCAGGCAGGTGGCAGGCGCCGGCACCGGCGCCGGCGGAACCACTGGCGGCCCCTGCTTCTTGATGATGATGATGATGGGCGTGTTCTTGAGGGCGGTGGGGACCGACACCGCGAAACACCTGCCCATCCAGCAGGAGCTGCCGGCGGCGCACGTGCGGAAGCCGCACAGCGACGACGACAACAAGAACGGCAGGGTTCGGGCGTTCGAACTGCGGTCAGCGGGAGCGGCCGCCTCGCCGCCGGCCAGCAGCGCCAGCATTGCGCACGCGCTGACCAAGAGCATGCTGAAGCCGCCGTGGAACATCACCGACCACTCGGGTGCGCCGATGTCTGGTGGTAACCGCCGCGTGCTTGACGACTGACTGACTGACGGTAGGCAGACGACAGACTTGCTGACGACTGACGAGCGGGGCCGGACGGTGCTCTGCCACCAGACGAGACGACCGCTGTGGCTGTGGATGCTGGGTGCCGGCGCGGCGCCGTTTTATACCCGTCGCGCAGATCAGGCGACCGGTGTTGCCACAGGTTCCAGCACGGGAGGCCGGGCACACCGAGCGGCAGGGAAGCTTTTTTCCAGATAAGCAGGAGTGTGGCCATACGACTGTCTGGTGCCGACACAACACCACAGCCTGCCAGCATTGCCGCCACCATGTAGTCCAGTGGTGACGACGTCCGGATAACATGGAATTTGAGTGGAGACCACACTCAATGGCAATTGCCACGCTTTTTGTTTTGTTTTTGCATTCAGTGCCACCTGCTTTTGATTACAGGTGATAAGTTAGACTTGGTTCCTTAAGTGTTTATGGCATCTGGGAGCAGGGTTTCCAGCTGCAGTGACGACAGCAGAAACATTACCAACATCATAAAACAAATGATTACTGCTTTACCTATTGGTAAAATTATTGTTTGCTTATTGGGTGGTTCACGACGCACTTTATGCACGTTCGCGGCTAATGGCGCCTATTGGTGAAATTACAACAGGCTGGTTGGTCGGATATTGGAAGTTACGGGCGGGTCGACTGCGTTGGTCAAGCAGTGTCAATAACATCGTCAGTGAAACGTTGAAATGCAGGCAACATCATCAGTTAAAGAGTGAAATGGAAATAAAATCGGTGAAGCAGTGAAACAGAAAGAGCAAGCGCAAACAAACACCATCAGTGAAACAGTGAAACCGAAAGAGCAAGCGGAAGCAAATATCAGTGAAACGGGGAAACGGGAGTAACATTAGTGAAACAGGGAAACAGTAGGGGCAAGCGAAGATCAGTTAGGGCGACATGTGACAGTTCCGAGCGTATAGTGCTACATGTCAGTGAGGTGTGGAAATCGCCCTAAATTTGACATCCGAGATAAAGCGAAACAGCTGTCCTGAAGTTACAACGTGTGAGTGGTCACCCAGGAGTTCACGGAGTGACGGCTGCTGCACGACTCCAGGAAGGCGTCTTTGAGCATCGGCGAGCAGGGGGCAGGATATCATAATATGACGTACCGACAGTGGTGCGTGACATCGAGAGCAGTTTGGCCTGTCCTCCTCACAGAGCAGATAGTGGTGCGTTGGGTGGGTGTGCCCCAGCCTAAGGCGGGAGAGTGCGACCTCGTCCCGCCTCGTCCTTCGTTAGGACGAGGGTCACTCCCCAAGACATGGCTTGATTGTTCGCAGTTTATTGTCCTGCAGTGTGTCCCAACTAGACTGCTATTAACAAAAAACATAGGTCGTGATAGAGCGGTCATACTCCCTGGCGGGGAGCAGCATAGATCGCATATATGGTCCTTGTGCTGCTCGCTTCGCAGCAACATCGGCTGCCTCGTTCCCCACGATGCCGATGTGGTTCGGGATCCAACAGAGGACAATAGTCTTCCCAGCTTGAGCGAGTGATCTGAGACGGCGTAAAACGTCCTGTACAATGGTGACAAGTGGGTTAAACTGTTTTAGCGCCCATAGACTGCTCAGCGAGTCGGTGAAAATGACATGTGAGGCATCCTGCCCCACTTCAATAAAACCAAGGGCCTTTGTGATCGCCACCAACTCTCAAGTGTAAACAGTTGCATGTGGTGGTAGGGAAAAAGGTCTTGACAAAGGCCCAGCAACAAATGCACCGCCCACACCATCGTAAGTCTTGGTGGTGGTGGATTGGAGTTTAGGGGCGCGTCGACGTCTAAGGTCATTTTGAACCCATAACTGAATTGTAATCAATCTACGGTGCTGCTATCACAGCTTACTATCCATCTTCACGGGTGGGGGTATATCACGTGAAGGCGAGCTTGCCGAATGAACATGAAAATGTTCCCAGACGCCACGGCCTCAGAGTCGTTCCCTATAAGCACACGTAAAGAAGAGTCGTGTTCAACCATCCTAAAATCTGGCGTCGTAGAGAATCTAGCAGTGTACAGCCAACTAAAACATGGTACACGGTAAGCGGGTTAGAACAGCGCGGACATAGAGGTCGGTCATCACCGGTCAACATATAACTATTTGTTGCAAAGGTATGGCCTATTCTCAATCGGCAGAGTATTACTTCTTCCCGGCGTTTGGTTCAGTGAAAGGACAGCCATTTTCCTAGTGTCGGTTTTAAGACCCTGAGCTTACTACACTTCGAATTCTAGGATCGTTGCTATTCTGACTGTATACTTAACAATATAGTAGGGTATATATCTCTTGCAGGGAGCCGTAGATGGACCACACGGGCATTGCTAGTGGCGTGTTTGGTGGTTATGTCAGCAGCTTCGTTTCAGGCGAGTCCAACATGGCTAGGAATCCAGCAGAACATTATATCTCTTCCGATGTCATGCAGGGATTTTACTACTTTGGTAATCCTCCAAACAAGTCGGTTATCCTGGTTAAAGGTGTTCATTGCCGAGACACTGCTCAGAGAGTCTGTGAAAACCACGTACTTTGTGGACCGGTCTTTCTGTATAAAATAGAGGGCTTGTAGAATGGCATACAGTTTAGCAGTAAAAATCGAGGTTTGCATCGGTAAACAAAAAGATCGAACACCTTGTCGACTTACGTAACCACCACCGACACCAGAGACCGACTTTGAACCGTCTGTGTAAATCCGCGAAAAGTTGTCATATTCATGTATATTTTCCAATGCTAACATGCGAAGTTCCTCCGGGTTTACCTGTCCTTCCTTTGAGCAGGTCAAAGTCACGTCAGGCTTTACTGGGACAGCATGCCAAGGGGGAGCGCTCGATGTGATTACACGTGCTATGGAACGAGGCCGGATATTACATTCTCGAAGAATCGAGGACATACGACTGGAAAACGGGAATCCACGCTGAGCCCTGTGACGTGCTCTTGATGTCCCTGAAAATATCCACCGATAGGCAGGATGGTTCCGGTTTTGTGCGACATTACAAG
The DNA here is from genome assembly GCA_034440575.1 of Imbricaverruca yamaguchii. Lineage (NCBI taxonomy): Eukaryota > Metazoa > Arthropoda > Thecostraca > Neoverrucidae > Imbricaverruca > Imbricaverruca yamaguchii. The sequence continues at coordinate 103,255 of JAOTOL010000729.1, read as the reverse complement.
CGTATCTGGCGCCCAATAACTCAGGCGTAGCGCAAGAGGTGGCTCGTCTAATTCTATCATTACACTAGCAGCCGGTGAAGTGCGAAAGGCTTCAGTAGCGATGCGAAGAGCTGCATTGTGGATCACATCGAGGTAACGCTTGGTTGTGGCACACGCTCCATCATAAATAAAACATCCATAGTCAATTTTAGAACGCACGAACGATCGACACGTCAGAAGCAAGTTAGATCTATCTGCTCCATACTAGCATCTAGAGACTGTACGCATCACCTGTAATCTCTGCACATTTCTGTGCATGATCGTTGATGTGGGTGGTGTATGTCAGTCGGCGATCCATCCACACACCCATAAACTTGGCAGTTGGCTTGAATGGTATATGGCGTCCATTGAGCATAATCACGGGGTCAATACATGATCGTCTGCGGCAGAAGTGGATAGCGGTGGTTTTCGATGTAGACATAACGAAACCGGTTTTATCGCACCAACCCTGCACCTTCCGAACAGCCATCTGGAGTTGTCTCTGAACCGTGTACACGGAGCGGGAAGAGGACCATACGGCGAAATCATCCACGAAAAGCACTCTCCCTACGGAAGTCGGCAGCAAGATACCCACATCGTTGATTGAAATTGCAAACAATGCTACGCTCAGTACGCTCCCCTGTGGGACTGCGTTAATTTGTGAAAATGTGCGAGATAGAGAGTTTCCTATTCTAACGCGAAACGTTCTGGACGATAGAAAATTGGGCAAGAAGACACCCATGGGACCTCTGATTCTATACTGTGTAGCTTCATCAGGATACCGTGACGCCACGCCGTGTCATATGCGTCGTCAATGTAAAAAATATTACTGCTGTGTGGTGGCGTTTCATAAAATCAGAGCGCACAACGGAGTCGAGTGTTAAAATGTGGTCGTGTGCTACGGTGTTTCCGGAACCCACTCTGTATCACTGTAAGGAGATCGTTATGTTCTAAAAACCACATCAATCGGACATTCACCACTTTTTTTTCTCGAACGGTGTACACAGAGAGCAAGTCAGTGAGATGGGACGGTAATGTAGTGGATCGTTGCAAAATGTATTTGGGTTACGCATGGGCACTACAATTGCCTCACGACATCAAGATGGAAGTGTGCCCGATGCCCAAATTGCATTTAGGACTTCCAAAAGTATTTCTAAAGCAGCAGCTGGTAAACGTTTTATAGTATAATTGTGCATAGAGTCGGGACCCTCTGCAACGCTCTTGAGTGTGCCGATTGCTGTGGTTAATTCAGAAATGGAGAATGGTATGTTGTACTGGAGGACGTCTGTGGTGGAAAAATCAAGAGGACGTGCTTCGCACCGATCCTGGTGTCTCAAAAATTGTTCGTTAGATGTGTTTTCAGAACGTGCGGACAAAGCACACCCTATCTTGTCAGCCACTTCTTCCGGGTCGATGATGTCCTGTCCTGCCATGTGCAAGAGAGGGAGAGGAACTGGGGCGCGTTTTCAAACGAAACGCTTTATGCGGGACAGTGACGTGGAACGATTTAACGTGCTTACATAGGCTTTCCACGGGTCTCGTTTCGCCTCGGCAATAATACGTCGCGTGAGCGCTCATGCTTTGCGAAAAGCTATTAGATTGTACGTGCAGCTATTATTATTAAATATACGGAATGCCCTTTTCCTAGCACGGATAGCCTCCAGACACTTATTCGGACCACCATGGGACTGGTGCGCGAATTGACGTTCCAGATGATCGAGGGATGTGCCGCTGGACACTCTTCACAGTTGGTGCGGTCCACCAGTACGCGTCGCACTACTTTGAAGCCACTTGAAGCCACTTTGAAGGTCGTCGGCCAATCGTAACTCGATTTATGAAATGGTAGAAAGTGGTCGCTGTTCTACGGGTCACTAGCAACCGACCATTCTAAGACAGGTGCAATTTCTGGACTACAGAGAGTGAGGTCCAGCACGGACGTCTGTCCAATCGATAATGTAATATGTGTTGGTGTTCCCGTGTTAAGAATGCATAGGGGAAATCGCTTATAAAACGTTCCATTGCACGTCCACGGGTAGTAATCGTGGCTGAGCCCCGAAGAGAGTGGTGCGCATTAAAATCACGACACACCATCACCGGAGGTGTGTGTTGAGCCACAGTTTGAGAAAGATCTAAAAAGTGGAAACAGTTTGCCCGGTGGTAGGCATATGCTGCATATGGAAACGATACGGTGGTTTATTACTACACGAGCAGTAATGCACTGAATATTTGAAGAGATAGGTACATGTGTGAATGGGACAGAGTTGTGAACAGCAATGAGCACACCGCCATGTGATACAGTGCTAGATGGTACATCTTTTTGTAAAACAGTGTAATTTTTAAGTTGAAACGGAGCACCTGGAGCCAGTTTTGTTTCCTGAATTCATACAACCGACGGCATCCGGGAACTTAAGTAATGCTGAAGGTATTTAAAGCTGGATTTGATTCGCCTACAGTTCCACTGTAAAACTACGATGTCAGTAAGTTAATACAGCAAAACATGAGCGTGGTCAAAAGATATAGTTATACACAATGGATAGTGGATATCACAAACCCAGCGACTGCTTGGTGAGTTAATAAGAAAAGAAGAACATGAACCAGAGAGTTACGTGTGGACGTCATTGTTGCTAGAAAAAAACTTGGAGCGGTTTTAAAATTGAGTCCCAGTGCCCTGTCTTGAAGGAGAGATTATCGAGGACTCAGGGGGGTAGCTCCGATCAGGCCCGAGTGAATTTGTCCTTGCACGGGACCTCTGTGAGCCACCTCACGGCGGGGATTCTGACGGAGGAAGCCCCCGCTTCTGAGGGACACTCAGCTGCGGGGGGGGGAGGACCCATTTCAGATATTCCCCCCGGTCCCTCCACTCTTCGTCGCGGTGACGGGGTGGCTGAGTTTGGGGTCTGTGCCTTGGCGACCCTTGACCCGGGCCTTTTCCATTTGAGCGAGCCGAGCTCATTTGGCTTCGCGGGCACGCCTTCCGGCTTCTCGAAATTGTAAGCTGACGTCTGAAATTTGGATTGGTTGGTGCACGTTTTTTTATGGCGATGCAGGCGCAGATGTAGATGTCGAGGGCAAGGCCGATGGCGAGGCCCGGCTCTCGGGGAGGGGGGATGATTAAGGGTGGGAAGAGGTGCAGAGGATGGATTTAGGGGTGGTGGTGGTGTGCGAGGGAGGGGAGGCTGGAAGGTGAACGGGGCTGGAAGGTGAACTGGAAGAGGCGGGGTTTTCAAGGTAGATGGTGTGGCCGAAGGGGAGGGACTAGGCATGGGTAGGGGGACCGGGCTGACCTCTTAGACCGGGTGACCAGTGTCCATTCCTCACCAGGGGGTGGGACCTCGGTGGTTTCTGTATTTTGTGGGAGGGGCTGCGCCTGTCTCTCTGGTGTAGCCAGAGGCACTCCAAATTCTCGGAGAAGAGCTGTGAGCTGGGTGATCAGCTCGGCGGCAATATCGGGCTGTATGTGTTTTGGAAGCAACGTGGTGTTCTTGGTCTTTGATGTACATGATTATCTGTGATGTGACCTTTCAAATAACTCTCTAGCTTCTCTAAATGTTAATTGGTTGATGTATTTAAGCGAAATAATCTCTTTTTCTCAAACGAAGTTTGGGCACGCACGATCAAACGCCGTGTGGGGTTCCTGTCCGTCACCGCAGTTGGCACAAAATGGGTTTTCCAAGTTGCATTCTCAGAAGGATGCTCATGAAAAGTACACTTGCTGCAAGGTGGGCGGTTTCTGCAATATTGGGTAGTGTGACCGAATCTTTGACATTTGAAGCAGCGCAATGGATTTGGAAAAAACTGTCGTACTTTCACTCGTAGGTAGCCAACTCTGATCTCGGGAGGTATATCTTTTCTTCTAAATGTCAAAATAATGTTGTCTGTTGGAATGAAATCCGGACCCCTCTTCACCTTGATTTTTCTGGCTGCGATGTCTCCGACATTTGTCAATCCATCAACGATCTCATCCTCCGATACTTCCCTCAGGTCGAAACAGTTGATAACTCCCCGCGAGGTGTTTTTTGTTTTATGAGGCTTTATGAGGTTAGAACGCAGCCGCTATATATGGCGGTATTCAAGTCACTCAAGAGCGCGTACAACAACGCGGTGGGCACCTGGATGCGTGTCCATCCAGGTAGGCGCGTGACCGAGTACGAGCTGGCTCAGATCTTCAGCACTGCCTACTCGAGATCTGCTACCATGGAGCGGGCGATCAATGGATTTAAAGCCTCAGGAATATGGACCTGTGACATGGCTTTCACCGTGGATGATTTTGCACCCGCGCTGATGACTGAGGAGGAGGCTCCCGGTTCCCCCGCCGGTCTCGACGGGAGCGCGCTACAATCGCCTGAAGAACCGGCACCGGAGACTGCTGGCTCGAGCGCCACAGCTGCCGGTCTCGACGAGAGCGCGCTACAATCGCCTGAAGAACCGGCACCGGAGACTGCTGGCTCGAGCGCCACAGCTGCCGGTCTCGACGAGAGCGCGCAGCAGTCACCAACCAGCATTCTAAATATGTTATGCACCACTACGCGAGCGGAAAAAAAATAAAGAGATTCGGGCTGAACAAGACACAGTAATCACGTCGTCTCCCAACATAAAAATGCTTCAAGAAAGAAAAATGAAGAAGGGAAAAGAAAAAGTAGAGGCAGCTAAAAAGAAGAGGACAAGACAGACAAAGCCAGGATCGAAAAGAAAAGAAAAAACAAGCTGGCAAGTCTGCAACGCCGCAAGAACCAGATGACACCAGGTGCATTATCTGTGGCATGAGATTTATCACGTCGTGTGAAGAGTGGATTCAGTGCGCAGCCTGCCAAGGCTGGGCCTGTGTGCTCTGTACCGACGTACAAGGTAACGGCGATGGTGGCTACACTTGTGACCTGTGCCGCTAATACATTTGATCTGTGCTGGCAACGTATGTTTTAAGTTGAAATGAAACTTGTGAAAGCATGCTATGCTCTATGATGATGTGTTGGCACCAGCCTGGTGGAATTCTACCTTAAGAAGAATTCACGGGTGGCTGGTGATTTCGGTACCAAAGCGTTTCTTTTTTGCAAACTTAGAATACAACATGAACGTTTGTTTGATTTTTTTTTAATGAGGGGAAGGAATGCGTCTGTCGGTGGAAGTGCCTACGAAATCATGAACGATAAAGTTGGTATTTTATGGCAATGGGGAAAGATGCTCAGGGCAGGAGCATCTTACCCACCCCATGGGGTAAGACGACCTTTTGCATGCCTCTAGTAAAATCTCAACAATGAGAAAACGGGACAAGTCTCAGTGATCCAATGCATTCAAGTGGATAGAAAACTGATGAGGCTTCGTGTTGACATTCAGAGATCCAGGATTTGGGGGATAACTTGGTCACAACGCCAATCTCCCTGAGCCCTGGGCATCTTACCCCATTCTCCCCTACATAGCAACGCATCCTCGGCGCCGAAGCCGTCCAGTGAAGGCACAATCCAATCAAAACCAGTGAGGGAAAATAAGTCACGTGTGGATGACATCCACGGACAGATATAAACAAGCCCAGTCACTGCGACTCGATCGGCTGAGGACCGGTGCCTCCGGCTATCCAGCGACAAGTCCGGCGGAAGAACAGCACTTCAAGAACTCCAGCCTCCAGACATAGGGAACCAGCATTCCGCCGTACAGCTGGCGACGTCCGCTCACGACCATCTGCCTCGTGTCTTGGATGGCAGTAGCAGATAGCAATAGCAGTAGACCGGTAGCAGATGCACAC
>JAOTOL010000729.1:0-92500 GCA_034440575.1 Imbricaverruca yamaguchii | reverse complement strand
CAGGTACCACCAACACGCACCAGGTACCACCAACACGCACCAGGTACCACCAACACGCACCAGGTACCACCAACACGCACCAGGTACCACCAACACGCACCAGGTACCACCGACACGCACCAGGTACCACCAACACGCACCAGGTACCACCAACACGCACCAGGTACCACCAACACGCACCAGGTACCACCAACACGCACCAGGTACCACCAACACGCACCAGGTACCACCAACACGCACCAGGTACCACCAACACGCACCAGGTACCACCAACACGCACCAGGTACCACCAACACGCACCAGGTACCACCAACACGCACCAGGTACCACCAACACGCACCAGGTACCACCAACACGCACCAGGTACCACCACACGCACCAGGTACCACCAACCGCACCAGGTACCACCAACACGCACCAGGTACCACCAACACGCACCAGGTACCACCAACACGCACCAGGTACCACCAACACGCACCAGGTACCACCGACACGCACCAGGTACCACCAACACGCACCAGGTACCACCAACACGCACCAGGTACCACCAACACGCACCAGGTACCACCAACACGCACCAGGTACCACCAACACGACCATCTCCAGCCGCGTTCGATACTCGCTGACCGTTTTCTCAGCCAAAGTCATGGCTGCCACGAGGCACACATGGTGCAAGGTTAACGTCTGAAAATGACGTATGTATCATCCCGACACGCAATGTCTGGCAATAAACTAGCATACGGAGCCGCCTAACTAGCATACGGAGGAAAACGGAGGCTACGGCAACTAGCATACGGAGGAAAAACTAGCATCTTACGAATAAACGGAAAAGTAGTTCACAAAAGAATCCTTGTTTTCTTTTTCAGGGATGTGAGCTAAACAACCTGGTGGAAGGCTATCGACATCGCCAAGAACTACATGTCAAATAAGAAGGAAAATACTCCGCACCTTTCGGATCATCTGACCGAATACAGGATTCTCCCAAGCAGAGCATGCTGGCACAATTTCGTACATTCCCAGGAGTGTAATGTTCGGGTAAGTTATGTGTACAATGGGTTAAATTTTCCCGTATATTCTGTGCAACAGAGGTGCAATTTTCCCGTACATTCTGCGTACCAGGAGTGCAATCTTCCAGCACATGCTGTGCACTGGGAAGAGGGCCCATTCAGGACACCCGGGTGCACCCGCTCCTCGGCCCGGCGGGTCGCTCGGCAGCTGGTGCTCTCAGAGCAGAAAAGGAACCGCCGCTGCCGAGAAACGGAACAGCCGCTGCCGAGAAATGGCGCTCCTCCAGAACGAGCGCCCCCGGCCAAAATTCACGGAACCGCAAAATTTCCGGATCCCGCGGACGAAAATCTCGGATCCGCCTCTGACTTGAGCAGCTTGGCAGCCGGGACAGGCTGTTCTGTTCCGATAGCTTGAACCGACCCGCTCCGATAGCTTGAGCCGGTCCGCTCCGATTGCTGGATTTTCCGATTTCCTGACCGCCACCGCCTGTGCCGGCCGGTCTGTGTGAAGGCGGTGTTCTGGGTGTTGGCGCTTCTGCAAACACGTCCACCTGCAGATGGCTGCTCTCGCGACTGATAACAGCGCGTGTTTCGCACTGGCTGGCCGCCGACTTGCTCTTTGTTTGTTTGTTTGTCTGTCTGCTTGGCGGTGTAAGACACACTTTGTGCACGACCACGGCTAGTGGCGCCGCCAGCGCTGGTTCGCCGGCGGGCCGTGGGACTGGGAAGTGTCCCGAGCGGTGCGAGTGTTGAGCCGGGGACCTTGTGGTTGGCGACCATGCTGGAACAGCAGCTTCTCGGCCAGAGCAGGGCTCGGACTGCCCTAAACGGTCGCCGGCGGGGCTTGCGCTTCAGTCAAACCTTATCGACCTCTTGACAAACCGTAGCAGCACTGGAAGATGGGGAATTGTCCATCTCCAAAAAATAATCGAAAACTAAAAATCATGATGCATCTGCGTCGACACAATTGGTACTGATGGCTTGTCACTCGCCGAACCCAAACTGGCTAGTTCTGGCAGTATGGATGCCAGCATCTGCCAACAACAGCTAATGAGGCTGCAATTGTCTGATGATACGCGACTTACGGGCAGCTTAGCATCTCCAGCTGACAGGCACCGTGAATGCCGGGGAAAGTTGGCATTGCCAGCTAAGCAAAACAGCTTCCTCTCTGGTGAACTGGCGTGGAGGTCACAGCAGTTGATGTTGCAAGCACCACTCGTCATGAAGATTCGAGAACGTTGGCATTGTAATGCATGCGAAGCAATTCGCTTTTATGTGGGCGGCGGAGGAGAACGTGCCGTGCGTGTCCTCAAGAATGTACACCGCAACATCAAGCCGTGCTACTGCAGCTGAAACATCAAGCCGTGCTACTCCAACCGCAATATCAAGACATGCTACTGCAGCTGCAACATCAAGCCGTGCTACTACAACTGCAGCATCAAGCCGTGCTACTAACTGCAACACAAGCGGCTAGCAAACATCAAGCCGTGCTACTCCAACCGCAATATCAAGACATGCTACTGCAGCTGCAACATCAAGCCGTGCTACTACAACTGCAGCATCAAGCCACGCTTCTGCAACTGCTAAATCAAGCCATGCTACTGCAACTACAACATCAAGCCATGCTACTGTAACTGCTACATCAAGCCATGCTATTGAACTGCACCATCAAGCAATGCTACTGCAACTGCTACAGCAAGCCATGCATGTGTGCAACACATTTCCGCCTTTAACAGCGGCCAGTTCCCTGTCTGTTTTGTCGACAATTGCGTTGACAGTTGTGTTGACAGTTGTGTTGACAGTTGAAGGAAAACTTTGGGTTCTTTTACGACGCATTCAACCGCTAGGCTACATAGTGTCGCCAAACTCTCACGCCGATTGGTCGCGGGTGGACTCGGCAAACGCCGTCGGTTGTGATATTCGAACCCACAATCTTGTGGTCAAGAGTCCGACGCTCTACCAACTGAGCTACCGCGGCCACGTGCTGGCAGTTGTGTTAACTGTTGTTGGCGGTCGTGGGTTGGGGCTTGAACAGGTGGATTGAGGTTGAATGTCCGCTGCACCACAACGAAGGACTTCCGTGTCACCATCTTCACGGAACACGGAACAGCGGAACAGGTGATCTGACGTTGATCTGGCTCCAACGTGAACACTACTCAGAAACCATTCCATACTGCGGACCACTTCCCGACTGGTTGTCGCTCAAATAAACACCGCAAACCTCCTATAAATATTTCAATGAAAATAATGAGCCGGATAGCGCCACAATATAAACAGCATGTAACACAAAACAAAACAGAACAATGGATATCATCAAGAACAATGCGCTGCAAACGGACCAAAATCAACGCGGCGTTTCCCAACAGCCGATCCCATGACCCATGATCCCATGTCCCATGACGAAAACTAAGTCCATTCACTTCGTGAAGAAATCGAGCCGCTTGCGCAAGCCGGTCGATGCGTAGTGAAAAACTCGCCGTCCACACCGGTCCCGCCAGCTGCCTTCACCCTTCACGTCACGCGCCAGTGAGGCTCGCCCGAGCGGGCTTAATCGCCAGCGTGTTTCGGATAAGCGCGGATGTCTCTGGGGGACGGCGTCCGCGCGCAAGAGCCGGCGAGTACCGCAACAAAACCCCGATCTTACTCAACGGGCTTAGGCCCAACTTGCGACGAACACTTAAGCACAGGGTGCAGCACATGCGTCATGGCACATGGGCGGATGCATGGGGGGGGGATTAAGGCACGCTCCTCTCCCCGTGGTTGGTTGGTTAGTTACTGGTTTTATGACCCATCGACCGTTGAGTCATGTAGCGTCGCCAGTCTCTCACGCCGCTTGGTCGCGGGCGAAGAGTAGCGACAGGTGAGACTCGAACCCACAACCTTTCGAGCGGCTTACCCCTAGGCTACTCGTCCCCTCTCTCTCCTCTCCCCCGTGGAAAATTGGCGACCCTCTGGCCGGAAACGGCTCCCCTCACGGAAGGCCCAAGCGCACTCCTCCCAGGGGCGGATACAGGAGGGGGGGACTAAGGCATGTTCTTCTCCCCGTTGAAAATTAGCACCACTCTGGCCAGAAAGGCACGCCTCTGGAAGACACACGTTCACTCCTCCCTGGCTCAGTGGATTTGCCAGCCAAAGACGCCATCTCAAAGGAATAGGCGCCTGCTCTGGAGGAAAAGCAAGGGGCATAAGCAACCTGGCATATGAGGAAAGATTGAAGAAATTGAATATGTTTTCACTTAGATATAGAAGGCTGAGAGGAGATCTCATCGAGGTCTTTAAATTTGTCAATGGTCTGGAGAGGGGATACCTTGGGGAAATCTTTGAATTTAACAGAAATGATGCAATTAGAGGTCATGAATTCAAAATTAAAGTTAACCACAGCAGAACAAGGTTAAGGCAAACTTTCTTCACCAACAGGGTAGTGGAACACTGGAACCAGCTGCCAGAAAACATCGTCAGTAGCAGCACATTGAACATCTTTAAAAACAGCATGGACAATCATTATAAGAATAGAGGGCTTGCTTTTCAGTATTACAGGGAGGGCTGATTGACAGATTTGGTGGGCAACTGGTTCAGTGTACAGAGTGCAACCAAGAAGGGCCCTTGTGGCTCATAGTTGCACTAATCTTTTATGTCTTTTATGTCTTTATGTCTTTAAAAGGCGCCCTCCGGAGTCGCAGTGGCGCCCCTGCAGACAAGTTAGCCCACGCAAATCCTGAATCCGCCTCTGTTAGTCGGCGAGTCGGGTCGACCGGTGGCGCATACGCAGACATTATGGGGTCGGCGAAAGCTTAACAAAAATAAAAAGATCAGGAGACTCCGCAGTCGATGGCAGCCGTGGATTGCGGGAGCACTGCCCACAAGTGTCCTTGCTGATCACTGAATGCCACTGCGGACCAGTTAAAATACTGCTGATCAGTGAAGTTCACTGCTGATTATTGAAGATCACTGCTGATCAGTGAAGATCACTGCTGATCAGTGAAGATCACTGCTGATCAGTGAAGATCACTGCTGATTATTGAAGATCACTGCTGACCAGTGGAGATCACTGCTGATTACTGAAGATCACTGCTGATTACTGAAAGGTCACTGCTGACCAGCGAAGATCACCGCTGATCAGCGAAGTCGGTTTACCGTGATCGGAACGCGGCGATTCATTGGCCGTGGAAATGGACACAGCGCCCATCGATCACCGAGTCGACATTCCCTCCCACCAGGCCGCGCCGCCGCGATGATGCATGCCTGCTGGGACGGTCTGCACTTCGTGTTCAGAACATTGTTGTGTTCGCAGAGCTGACATGCATCTGTTCACTATTACGGGCGGTGGGCAAAACACCGTCAGCCACCGGTCAGTGGAACAGCCTAGCCACTGCACAGCGCAACACAGGCAGCCACGCCTGATCGTAGTTCAGGATACTGCGACTACTTACGGCGGCGTCTGCTGTGTAATTACCCATCGACAAAACATGTCGTGTCGCTACGAGTATCACATTGTTTTCTGATGGAGTTTCTGGACACCTGGTGAAACCCCATTGGGCTATCCTTGCCGAAGCGGCGGCCTTGTGACAAACGGCTGTCGCCGGAGTGACAGACATTGAAGACTCACACATCGGCAACTTCAACCAGGCATTCGACTAGCAGGCCATCCAGCGTGGCAAGCCTCTCACGCCGATTGGTCGCGGGCGGACTAGGTACTCGCGCCGGTTGTTTAATTTGAGCACACGAGCTTACCGCCAGGGTTAAGCGGCGCCGGTAGCTCAGTTGGTTAGAGCGCTCGCCTGCACTAGTCTCCCCTGTCTTGGCAACACGGGGTTCGAGTCGCTTCGCAGACCCGCATTTAGCCCCCAGCCGGGAGTGTCAGTTGGCAGCTGGCCCGATAAGGCAGGGGACGAGCTACCGGGCGGCCGTGTCGGTGTATTGACGGCAAGTTAAACTTTCGGTAACAATTCTGTCGTGTTGAACTGGAATTCATGGATCGGGTGGTGGGGCCAGTGTTCACGCAACAAGTTCTGCTCAGAAAGAGAACCCTGGTTCCCAAAGCCACCCCAGCAACAACTCGGGGTGTTGCTGGGGTAAAAAAAAATTGAACGCTGCAGCGATTGAGCTGCCCCGACCCTGCCGTGAGATACACAGCATGGATCGCCCTGCCCGGTGTGTCTTACACACGTCTGGCGGCGCCACTGTGACGTCACTGGGCTACACGACACACCTGTGGGCCGCAGTGGACGCCGCAGATTGCTTCGTCACCCGGCCACGCACACCACACGCTGTTCGTTTATCAGCTGTCAATCTCTGTCCAGCCTTCCACAGCTGCAGCTACAGGTAGCACCCGTACCTGCAGCTACAGCTGTAGCTACCACTCAGAAAGTGTCCGAGGCGTCCGATCCATGTTTGATATAGCCATTTGGGGGTTTGGTCATAAGATCTACTTTCATCAGAGGTACGTGCACAAAATCTACGTCCATAAAATATACGTGTACAAAATCTACGTTTATAAGATCTTCATGCACACGATCTTCGTTCGTCAGATATACGTGTACAAGATCTGCGTTGATAAGATCTACGTGCTCAAGATCTACGTTCATAAGACCTACGTTCATAAGATCTACGTGCAGGAGGTCTACGTGGATGCCACCAGCCATTTGCATTTATTGCACAGCTCTGCGAGGTCATGGGGCCAAAGCTCCTTCACGGACACCACGCATGATTATACCCGCGAGTTGCATAAACCACTCCAAAGGTGAAAGTGGTAATGATCTGCAGCATTCATGGCAGCCATTGCCATGCGTCGCTGACCACTGGTGCAGGGATTCTCATGGTGGTGGCAGTACTCGTCTGGTGGGGCCACCTCGGTCGGAAGTTCGTTACGAGGATGAGGAACCATTTGCACATGGGGAACATGATGAAAAGGTGCCCTTTCCTCTCAGGAGGGCGACATGTCACTCCTCAAGGGAGTGCCTATTCCTCTGAGAGGGACGCCTCTGGCTTAACAATACGTTGAGCGGGGGTGCATTTGAGCTTTGCCGGCACCTAATGCAGTTCACCACAGCGTGCTATGCCACGTGTACGTCACCGCCCACTCTCTGGCAGGCCGACAGGTCACGTTAGGTCAGCGTGCTACGCCACATGACGTCACCGGCCACCCTCCGCCAGACCGTCAGGTCACGTCAGGTCAGTGTGCTGCGCCACGTGACGTCACCGGCCACCCTCCGCCAGACCGTCAGGTCACGTCAGGTCAGCGCCACGTGACGTCACCGGCCACCCTCCGCCGGACCGTCAGGTCACGTCAGGTCAGTGTGCTACGCCACGTGACGTCACCGGCCACCCTCCGCCAGACCGTCAGGTCACGTCAGGTCAGCGTGCTGCGCCACGTGACGTCACCGGCCACCCTCCGCCAGACCGTCAGGTCACGTCAGGTCAGCGTGCTACGCCACGTGACGTCACCGGCCACCCTCCGCCAGACAGTCGTCCCAGTCGCTGGCGTCGCCGTCGGAGTCGCCACCCGTCCCTTGGCGAAATATGCCGGAGAAATGACCAATTTCCAGTCGGATTACCGTTCACTCTACGCGAAAGCGCGCCGACCAAAAATGTGCGGTGAAAGCACAGTCGAAAGCGCGCCGACCAAAAATGTGCGGTGAGAGCAAAGTGAAAGGGCCTACTTCGTATATGCGCCAGTCGCCGGAGGCGACAATTCTGCGCACACGTGCAATGCCGTGCACGTCCGGCTACATTCCGCGCACGACTGGTGACGGAAATGCTGCACGACAGGATTAAGTGTCTCAGTGCGGGAGCACGACGTGCTTATCCGGCCAGCGAGCACTTATCTCACTTGGGATCGATTTCGCCGTCACAGTCACGTTCCACGTGACCCGCGTGGATCTTGTCAGCTGCAAGATCACAAGATACGAAGATACACAAGATACGGTAGCGCAGTTGGTTACAGCGCTGGCCTCCTTTGCCCCCCCCCTCCTGTTCTGGTAACACAGGGTTCGAGTCGCTTCGTGCGCTCGCATTTAACCCCGCCCCCTCCTGGGCGGTCAGTTGGCAGCTGGCCCAATAAGGCCGGTGACGAGGTACCGGGCGGCCGTGTCGGTGCATTGGCGGCACGTTAAACTTTCGGTCAAGATTCTGCCGTTGAACTGGACAACAGGATCGGGTGGTAGGACCAGGGTCAACTTCTTCATCCACCCCCAAACGAATGTAGTTGTTTGAAAATGACTGGAAAGGTGCTACGGCTTGGAAAACGTGCTTGAAGTTCAATTGGGAGTGAACAAAATGTTTTCCTTTTCTTTAATGCGAAAAGGGGACGAAAAACGGCCATCCTCTTCGACCTCCAAGTACCCAAGATGGATTCTCTCCGAATCTATGCCTCACAAACAAATCCAACTTTGCACGATGTGGCGCAACAACAGCGCAACTCCCGCCTCTGCCGCTCATTTGGTGCAAGCAGTGATGGCAACGGGCTCATAGGGTCCGTTGCCACCATATAGTGATCCTACTGGGGGACGCCTGATCCTGCTGGGGGGACGCCTGATCCTGCTGGGGGACGCCTGGTCCTGCTGGGGGACGCCTCATTCTGCTGGGGGACGCCTGATCCTACTGGGGGGACGCCTGATCCTATTGGGAGACGCCTGCTCCTGCTGGGGACGCCTGATTCTGCTGGGGGACGCCTGATCCTACTGGGAGACGCCTGATCCTACTGGGGGGGGGACGCCTGTGTCCCGTGGACGGGAGTATGCCAGGTACCCGAGCAGCTATACGGGGTAAGGGGCGCCTTCGCGCGGCCGCCAGTAGGCTGACCACTCCGACCTACAACATAGACCAAGTTTTTTATCAAAGCAAAAACGGCCCCCCCACACACCCCACCCATTGACCCCAGTCGGCAGAGTCGTCAGGCAGTAAGCCAGAATCCAGGCCCCCAGCCAAAGGATACTTGTCAGCAGCAGGACACCGGCTCCCAGTCAGAGGCTATTTGCCACCGGCCCCCAGTCAGAGGCTATTTGCCACCGGCCCCCAGCCAGAGGCCATTTGCCACCTTGCCTACTTGGGGCCCTACGGGTCCTCCCGTCTCTCGGAATATCGGCACCGAAGAGGCGTGATGGTCTCCCGTTACAACTAACACGGTGCGACGGGGACCTCGGTCTCCAGGACTCCGTCAACATCGGTGGACGGGCCCAGGGGAGGAGGGGGGGGGGGGCGACTGCTCCGATAAAACTGAGCGGACGGGTAGACCAGGGTAGGCTGGCCTACATGCTCGTGGCGGGGGAGGGGACGGTGTTGCAGGGCTGGATGAAGGACATAGCCGGGGATGTTGACAATGAACGGACAAATGGATGGGAAGGGAACGGAGAAACAGATGGGGTTTGTGTGTGTGCTGAGCACATCACCAGCCGAAATCGGCGTCCTTGTGGGCTGGAGTTGAGTTATCCTCTAGGAGAACATTCAGCTGCTTGTGGCAGACCAAGAAGACGAACTTTTCGTTCCTTTACAACGCATTCAACTACTACGCCACGCAGCGTCGTCAGCCTATCACGCCGACTGATCGCCGACCGACTCGGAAATCACGCCCGTTGTGGCATTCGAACCCACGACCTTCCGATCACGAGTTCACCACCCTGCCGCATGAGTGACCGCCACCGCCAGCCGCGGTTTCGTCATTTCTCTGCTGCAGCCGAATGCCGCCCGGACACCAGTGTGCCGGTGTCGCCGGTTCTGCGGCATCTGCGGCATCTGCGGTCGGTCGGCACCAGGAAGCCGGCCCCGACTGGTCGCGAGTCGCAGCAGTGCCAATCACCCGGCCCCCCGTCAGCGGTCCGTGCACAGCGCCGTGTGAACGGCTGGCGCTCGATGCACACTGGCACATGGGCGGTGGTGGTGAGCGGGGCCACGGGTATGTGTGCCGACCACTGCTTGGTCTGTGTGTGTGCCGACCACTGCTTGGTCTGTGTGTGTGCCGACCACTGCTTGGTCTGTGTATGTGCCGACCACTGCTTGGTCTGTGGACCACTGCTTGGTCTGTGTTGTGCCGACCACTGCTTGGTCTGTGTGTGTGCCGACCACTGCTTGGTCTGGTGTGCCGACCACTGCTTGGTCTGTGTAGTGCGACCACTGCTTGGTCTGTGTGTGTGCCGACCACTGCTTGGTCTGTGTATGTGCCGACCACTGCTTGGTCTGTGTATGTGCCGACCACTGCTTGGTCTGTGTATGTGCCGACCACTGTTTGGTCTGTGTATGTGCCGACCACTGCTTGGTCTGTGTGTGTGCCGACCACTGCTTGGTCTGTGTGTGTGCCGACCACTGCTTGGTCTGTGTGTGTGCGGACCACTGTTTGGTCTGTGTATGTGCCGACCACTGCTTGGTCTGTGTGTGTGCCGACCACTGCTTGGTCTGTGTATGTGCGGACCACTGCTTGGTCTGTGTATGTGCCGACCACTGTTTGGTCTGTGTATGTGCCGACCACTGCTTGGTCTGTGTATGTGCCGACCACTGCTTGGTCTGTGTGTGTGTCGACCACTGTTTGGTCTGTGTATGTGCCGACCACTGCTTGGTAGGTGTATGTGTCAACCACTGTTTGGTCTGTGTATGTGCGGACCACTGCTTGGTCTGTGTATGTGCGGACCACTTTGGTCTGTGTGTGCGGACCACTGTTTGGTCTGTGTAGTGCGGACCACTGCTTGGTTTGTGTGTGTGCGGACCACTGCTTGGTCTGTGTATGTGCGGACCACTGCTTGGTCTGTGTGTGCGGACCATTGGTCTGTGCATGTGCGGACCACTGCTTGGTCCGTGTATGTGCGGACCACTGCTTGGTCTGTGTATGTGCGGACCATTAGTCTGTGCATGTGCGGACCACTGTTTGGTCTGTGTGTGTGCGGACCACTGCTTGGTCTGTGTGTGTGCGGACCACTGCTTGGTCTGTGTATGTGCGGACCACTGCTTGGTCTGTGTATGTGCGGACCACTGCTTGGTCTGTGTATGTGCGGACCACTGTTTGGTTTGTGCATGTGCGGACCATTAGTCTGTATGTGCGGACTACTGCTTGGTTTGTGTATGTGCGGACCACTGCTTGGTCTGTGTATGTGCGGACCACTGCTTTGCGGACCACTGTTGGTATGTGCGGGACCATTAGTCTGTGTATGTGCGGACCACTGCTTGGTTTGTGTATGTGCGGACCACTGCTTGGTTTGTGTATGTGCGGACCACTGCTTGGTCTGTGTATGTGCGGACCACTGCTTGGTCTGTGCATGTGCGGACCACTTTTGGTCTTGTGCATGTTGGTCTGTGTATGTGCGGACCACTGCTTGGTCTGTGTATGTGCGGACCACTGCTTGGTTTGTGTATGTGCGGACCACTGCTTGGTTTGTGTATGTGCGGACCATTAGTCTGTGTATGTGCGGACCACTGCTTGGTTTGTGTATGTGCGGACCACTGCTTGGTCTGTGTATGTGCGGACCACTGCTTGGTCTGTGTATGTGCGGACCACTGCTTGGTCTGTGTATGTGCGGACCACTGCTTGGTCTGTGTATGTGCGGACCACTGCTTGGTCTGTGTATGTGCGGACCACTGCTTGGTTTGTGCATGTGCGGACCATTAGTCTGTGTATGTGCGGATCACTGCTTGGTCTTGGGCATGTGCGGACCATTTGGTCTGTGTATGTGCGGACCATTGGTCTGTGTATGTGCGGACCATTGGTCTGTGTATGTGTAGACTACCGCTTGGTTTGTGTATGTGGGACCACTGCTTGGTTTGTGTATGTGCGGACCACTGTTTGGTCTGTGTATGTGCGGACCACTGCTTGGTCTGTGTATGTGCGGACCACTGTTTGGTTTGTGCATGTGCGGACCACTGCTTGGTCTGTGTGTGTGCGGACCACTGCTTGGTCTGTGTATGTGCCGACCACTGCTTGGTCTGTGTATGTGCGGACCACTGCTTGGTCTGTGTATGTGCGGACCACTGCTTGGTCTGTGTATGTGCGGACCACTGCTTGGTCTGTGTATGTGCGGACCACTGCTTGGTCTGTGTATGTGCGGACCATTAGTCTGTGCATGTGCGGACCACTGCTTGGTCTGTGTATGTGCGGACCACTGCTTGGTCTGTGTATGTGCGGACCACTGCTTGGTCTGTGTGTGTGCGGACCACTGCTTGGTCTGTGTATGTGCGGACCACTGTTTGGTTTGTGCATGTGCGGACCATTAGTCTGTGTATGTGCGGATTACTGCTTGGTCTATGTGCGGACCATTGGTCTGTGTATGTGCGGACCATTGGTCTGTGCATGTGCGGACCACTGCTTGGTGTGTGTATGTGCGGACCACTGCATGGTTTGTGTATGTGCGGACCACTGCTTGGTCTGTGTATGTGCGGACCACTGCTTGGTCTGTGTATGTGCGGACCATTGGTCTGTGTATGTGCGGACCATTGGTCTGTGTATGTGCGGACCACTGCTTGGTCTGTGTATGTGCGGACCACTGCTTGGTCTGTGTATGTGCGGACCACTGCTTGGTCTGTGTATGTGCGGACCACTGCTTGGTCTGTGTATGTGCGGACCACTGCTTGGTCTGTGTATGTGCGGATCACTGCTGTGTCTGGTCACCACACCTCTCCTGACCGCCACCCACGGACAGTGGTGGGGTCACCACACCTCTCCTGACCCACGGACGGTGGTGGGGTCACCACACCTCTCCTGACCGCCACCCACGGACGGTGGTGGGGTCACCACACCTCTCCTGACCGCCACCCACGGACGGTGGTGGGGTCACCACACCTCTCCTGACCCACGGACGGTGGTGGGGTCACCACACCTCTCCTGACCGCCACCCACGGACGGTGGTGGGGTCACCACACCTCTCCTGACCGCCACCCACGCACCCACGGACGGTGGTGGGGTCACCACACCTCTCCTGACCGCCACCCACGGACGGTGGTGGGGTCACCACACCTCTCCTGACCCACGGACGGTGGTGGGGTCACCACACCTCTCCTGACCGCCACCCACGGACGGTGGTGGGGTCACCACACCTCTCCTGACCGCCACCCACGGACGGTGGTGGGGTCACCACACCTCTCCTGACCGCCACCCACGGACGGTGGTGGGGTCACCACACCTCTCCTGACCGCCACCCACGGACGGTGGAGTCCATTGGTCACGGGTGGACTATAAAATATCGCCCACTGTGGGATTCCAACCCACGATCTGACAGTTAGTGAACAGATGTCCCATGCGGCTGGATGCAGCTGCTCTGACGGCTGGACACAGCTGGTCTGACGGCTGGACACAGCTGGTCCGGGGTGGACACAGCTGGTCAGGAGCTGGATACAGCTGCTCTGACGGCTGGACACAGCTGGCCCGGGACTGGACCACAGCTGGTCTGGCGGCCGCACGCAGCTGGTCAACACTCACCGAGTTGGCGGCCAGCAGCTGTCGCTGCAGCAGCTGCTGTGCCGGCGTCAGCGGCTCCTCGTTCCGGCTGTAGGGGCGCAGCAGCTGCTCCGTCAGCGGGAAGCCGGGCACGCCCACCAGCAGGCCATCGCCGCCCAGTAGGACGGCCGCCCGAGCCGGGTTACGCAGACGTGAGCAGAGCGACGTGCGGCGCCACACCTACCGCACAGACGGGCCCTCAACACACAGGAGCCACAACAGGACACACTCACAACTCAACAACAGAGCATACCAGGAGCCACAACAGGGCCACACCTGCCGCACAGACGGGCCCTCAACACACAGGAGCCATACCAGGAGCCACAACAGGGCCACACCTGCCGCACAGACGGGCTCTCAACACACAGGAGCCACACCAGGAGCCACAACAGGAGCCATAACAGGAGCCACAACAGGGCCACACCTGCCGCACAGACGGGCCCTCACACACCGACCACATACAGGGCCACACCTACCGCACAGACGGGCCCTCAACACACAGCAGCCATACCAGGAGCCACAACAGGGCCACACCTACCGCACAGACGGGCCCTCAACACACAGCAGCCATACCAGGAGCCACAACAGGGCACACCGCCTACAGACGGGCCCTCACACACAGCACCATACAGGGCCACACCTGCCTCACAGACGGGCCCTCAACACACAGCAGCCATACCAGGAGCCACAACAGGGCCACACCTGCCGCACAGACGGGCCCTCAACACACAGCAGCCATACCAGGAGCCACAACAGGAGCCACAACAGGGCCACACCTGCCGCACAGACGGGCCCTCAACACACAGGAGCCATACCAGGAGCCACAACAGGGCCACACCTACCGCACAGACGGGCCCTCAACACACAGCAGCCATACCAGGAGCCACAACAGGGCCACACCTGCCGCACAGACGGGCCCTCAACACACAGGAGCCATACCAGGAGCCACAACAGGGCCACACCTACCGCACAGGCGGGCCCTCAACACACAGGAGTCACACCAGGAGCCACAACAGGGCCACACCTGCCGCACAGACGGGCCCTCAACACACAGGAGCCATACCAGGAGCCACAACAGGAGCCATAACAGGAGCCACAACAGGGCCACACCTGCCGCACAGACGGGCCCTCAACACACAGCACCATACCAGGAGCCACAACAGGGCCACACCTGCCGCACATACGGGCTCTCAACACACAGGAGCCATACCAGGAGCCACAACAGGGCCACACCTACCGCACAGACGGGCCCTCAACACACAGGAGCCACACCAGGAGCCACAACAGGAGCCATAACAGGAGCCACAACAGGGCCACACCTACCGCACAGACGGGCCCTCAACACACAGGAGCCATACCAGGAGCCACAACAGGAGCCATAACAGGAGCCACAACAAAGGGAAAGGGCCACAAGCCTACCGCACAGACGGGCCCTCAACACACAGGCCATACCAGGAGCCACAACAGGGCCACACCACTGCCGCACAGACGGGCCCTCAACACACAGCAGCCATACCAGGAGCCACAACAGGGCCACACCTGCCGCACAGACGGGCCCTCAACACACCGGACCCATACCAGGAGCCATAACGGGAGCCATAAGAGGGCCACACCTACCGCACAGACGGGCTCTCAACACACCGAAGTCATACCATGGTCATACCAGTGTCATCAAAGAGCCATACCATTACCATACCAGGTCCACCACAGTGCTGTATTATGATCATACGACAGCCACACCAACACCATCTCCATACGGTCATACCAGGGTCATCATAGAGCCATACATTGGCCATGTCAGGCCAGGGTCATAACAGAGCAATACCAGTCACACCAAAGCCACATCAGGGTCATACCGCGCCATACCACAATCGTACAACAGCCATACTATGGGCAGAGCATTTCGAACAGTGCCTTACAGCTGACGCGGATGCGAACCTCCACAATAAAGTAAACTACGTGACCACGCCGAGATCGTAGTAAAACCTGTTGACGAGGATTGATTGATTGATTATTTGGGCTTAAGGGCCATCAACTGCTACTGGTTATGTAGCGCCCCTGTGGACAAGGAGTGTACATCAAACGGTCTGAGGACACCGGGATACCTGGGGACGAGGAGCGTACATCAAACGGTCTGAGGACACCGGGATACCTGGGGACGAGGAGACATCAAACGGTCTGAGGACACCGGGATACCTGGGGACGAGGAGCGTACATCAAACGGTCTGAGGACACCGGGATACCTGGGGACGAGGAGCGTACATCAAACGGTCTGAGGACACCGGGAACATGGGTCATATCCAGGACGGAGAGACCAGTCCCACTCAGGCCGATATCCGGCCACACGTGGGACAGAGGCGCCCTGCAAACTGGTGTTTGGGGGAAGGGATGGGGACGCAATGCGCAACAGTGGGTCAGCGGGCCGGCCACACGCGCTGGCGCACCAGATAGCCGCGCGGTGGCCTGTCTCCTGTGTGTTCGTGGGTCTCGCCATTCGTGGTCGTGGTGGTCGTTGGTGTTACGACACGCGTCGATTACTTGGGGTCACGTAGCGTCGGCAACAGCTCACGCAGTGGCGGGGATGGCCGAATGGTTAAGGCGTTGGTCTCTGGGTACCAAAGGTCCCAAGTCCGACACCCGCGCCGCTCGGAACACTTCCCCATCCAGCGTCCCACCGGCGAAACAGTGTGGGCGGCGTCATTAGCCGTGGATGTGCAGAAAGTGCTTCGTGAACCACACAATAAACAATAGATCACACCGGTTCACGGCAAGCGACAGGTGGGACTCGAACCGCAGCCTTTCCGTTGGAAGACGGACATCTTAACCCGAGACTACTCGTCACCTATTTCGTAAGTTGTGTTCGTGGACGAGGTGACCGGGTATGACTGTAGAACAGACTGCCAGTGTTGTTACACAAACAATAATTATTTTCTTACCAAACAATTACCCAGACAATAATACTTTTTAAAACAACTTTAGTACCATTCTTGCTAGGGTGGCTTCATGGACCAGAGTTCTATGCCAAGCAGAGCTTGAAGCGTGAATCCTGGCCCCACTACCCGACCCGTGGATTCTAGTTGAAAGGAAACATTTTGAACGAGAGTGCAACTTGCCGTCAATCCATCGACACGGTCAGCCCGGTAGCTTGTCCCCGGCCTTATCGGGCCAGCTGCCAACTGACACTCCCAGCCGGGGAACTGAACGCCAGCGCCTGAAGTGACTCAAACCCAGCATTGCCAGGACAGGGGAGACCAGTGCAGCCCTGCGCCCTGACCAACTACGCTACCGGGGCGACACTGAACAATCGGGGGCGACACTGAACCATCCAGGGACACTGAACCATCCAGCGACACTGAACCATCCAGGGACACTGAACCATCCAGGGACACTGAACCATCCAGCGACACTGAACCATCCAGGGACACTGAACCATCCAGCGACACTGAACCATCCAGGGACACTGAACCATCGGGGGCGACACTGAACCATCAGCGACACTGAACCACCGGGACACTGAACATTGGACACTGAACCATCGAGCGACACTGAACCATCCAGGGACACTGAACCATGGGGCGGGAATCGGCGACATGGTGACTGTCGGCGACATGGTGACTGTCGGCGACATGGTGACTGTCGGCGACATGGTGACTGTCGGCGACATGGTGACTGTCGGCGACATGGTGACTGTCGGCGACATGGTGACTGTCGGCGACATGGTGACTGTCGGCGACATGGTGACTGTCGGCGACATGGTGACTGTCGGCGACATGGTGACTGTCGGCGACATGGTGACTGTCGGTGACATGGTGACTGTCGGCGACATGGTGACTGTCGGCGACATGGTGACTGTCGGCGACATGGTGACTGTCGGCGACATGGTGACTGTCGGCGACGGTGACTGCGACATGGTGACTGTCGGCACATGGTGACAGTACTGTCGGCGACATGGTGACTGTCGGCGACATGGTGACTGTCGGCGACATGGTGACTGTCGGCGACATGGTGACTGTCGGCGACATGGTGACTGTCGGCGACATGGTGACTGTCGGCGACATGGTGACTGTCGGACATGGCGACTGGTGACTGTCGGCGACATGGTGACTGTCGGCGACATGGTGACTGTCGGCGACATGGTGACTGTCGGCGACATGGTGACTGTCGGCGACATGGTGACTGTCGGCGACATGGTGACTGTCGGCGACATGGTGACTGTCGGCGACATGTGACTGTCGGCGACATGGTGACTGTCGGCGACATGGTGACTGTCGGCGACATGGTGACTGTCGGCGACATGGTGACTGTCGGCTGATCCACCGACACGTGACGCCCAGACGTACAAAACTGCGGCGACACAGCTTAGCGCCGACTGGCCGACACGCTTTGTAGCTTAGCGTGTTGCTTAAGCTAGTCCATTGAGGACGATGATTGCAGTTTAGCGAGTTGCTTAAGGCAGCCCAAACAGCTTCATTGTGTAAGAGCTACACACTTTAAGTTGCGAAGTTCAGGCCTGTTTAAGTGTTACCTCACGTCGTGTTATATGAGAGAGTGTCTCGTGTTTTAGCGCATCCCTAGTGAGAGCGTTGGACGGCGGGGTATTCAGAATGTGCGTTGCGCTTGGCGATTCACAGCGAATTCCTCTATGATGAGCGAGTATGGGCAGTTGGCGTCGCCACGAAAATCTTCCAGGGGGGCGAGATCGAAAGGGGGCCTCCTACTCCCCGAAAAAGGGGCCTCCATTGTGTTAGGGCCTCATATTGTTTTTAGGCCCTTAGTATGGTTCGGGAATGGGAAACTGAGGGCTGGAGGGCCTCCTTTCCGTCCTGGAGGGCCTCCTTTTCGTCCTAGAGGACATCCTTTTCGTCCTGGAGGGCCTCCTTTCCATCCTGGGGGCCTCCTTTTTAGTCCTGGAGGGCCTCCTTTTAGTCCTGGAGGGCCTCCTTTTCGTCCTGGGGGCCTCCTTTTCGTCCTGGGGGCCTCCTTTTCGTCCTGACGTACCTTCTTTTTGTCCTGGGGCCTCTTTTTCGTCCTGAGGGCCTCCTTTTCGTCCTGGGGGTTTCGTTTTCGTCCTGAGGGCCTCCTTTTCGTCCTGGGGATTTCGCTTTCGTCCTAGGGGCCTCATTTTCGTCCTGGGGGCCTCCTCAAATTTCAGGGGGCGGCGCCCCCAGTCTCACGGCAGGGGGGGGCAATTGCCCCCTCTGCCCCCGGTGGTGACGCCCCTGAGTATGGGGCAACATTGGCTATAATATTCAGCTTGTTGAATGCAGCTACTTGTTGAATACGCATTGGATCGCCATCCAGTGCGTCTCACTGGCTATCTGTGTTGATGTTAGTGAGAACGACTATCCCTGTGTGATTGGATCGTGTGACTGTTGTGGATCTGATGTGTCGGTGGACACAGTCACCATTGGGGACCTCTTTGGATAGGTGGATATGCTGGCTGATGGCAAATACGATTATCTATGTGTGGAGGGACCTGGCGATTATTTGGCGATCTGGATACCTTTGTGTCGGTGCATTAAACTTTGGGGATCCTTTAAGAAATATGTCCAGATTCCCTACCGAAGCATTTTTGATGTGCGAGCACACACAAGCAAGGACATTTACACACATACACACATACATACGCGCGCGGCATCTATACCAGAGGCTGCATTTGGGCACGAATGATGAGGTCTGTCCGTACCGCTATATAGCACAAATCGTGAACTAACTAACAAACTACCTACCTAACTAAGGATCTTACTGAACATCCAACCAACTAACTAACTGTAACGAAGTCAGTTTTCGGGGCATCTAAATCCTCTAAATTCATCCCCCTACCTACTCCGTTCCGGTCCCGACAAGTTTGCGGCACGTACCCTGTGTCCCTCCGTCGCATACCTATCGGCCGACGCCCAGACGAGGTCGGCCAGTGGACATTGCCCGCCCTGGCTTCCGGCCACAGCCACCGGCCGTCCCGGTCACAGCCAAGGTGACCCCCAGTACCCCGGCGCGCACCGCCGTCGTCGTCAGATTGTGAATGCCATGTGAAGTGACGTGACGTCAGTGGGTGATGTAGGAGCCCTATGGACAGGCGTGTCAATGATGTCTATAGCAGCTGTCAGTGGGCTGTGGCGAATTGCACGTCGTAAGTCGCTAGTGTCAGGCGCTGTGTCGCCAGACAGAGGCTACAGTGCCGTCGTCTGCCAGTCAGTTGTTGTTAAGCAACATCCTGTGAAATGTTGACAGCTCACTGTCCGACCCCGATACCGCGCGAGCCTAACAAAGGCCAGTCTCTGGATGCCATCAGAGGCGGCTCTGATATCTGACTCTGAGCTGACGTGTGTCAGATGGACAGCGCGAGCCATTGTTCCGACTCGGGGCCGATGCCCGGGCCACGCGGGCAGTAGTGACGTGTTGGTCACATGGTAATGACGTACTGTCGGTTGCTTGGGACGCGCCGCGAGAGGCACTCGTGCATTCTCTCGTCGACGGGCGCTTGAGACGGGCGGTCGCCCCTCGGGCGGGCCCGGCCTGTCCTGCCCTGCCCTGCCCTGCCCCACACGTCGGTACTAAGGTACGCTTGGATTCTGTCGGACTCGCTATGTCGGTAGAGATATAGAGTGAGGGTGATTGTTGACCTGTCAAAATGAAGCTATTGTATTAATACCTGTATCACGCTGCGCTATTAACGTCCTAAGCATCATGGCCGTTGTTCGACTAATAGCCCAATATAGAAGTGCTGGCTTTGGAAGTGCGTATCAAAAGATGTGAGACCAGAGGTATGAAATTGGAAGCTGCGAGCTGGTGAAATAATTATCCCGGGGCTATCGCAACGCTGAGGTCCATAGTCTATTCACGTGCCTATAGAAGTTTACCTCAGACAGTGTGGAAAAATGTCTCATAAAGCTCTGGGGAGAAAAACTTCCCTACATAACCAAGATTGCATTTCTCGACACCGTTGTGGGACGGATTTGTTGCCGCGCTTGCTCTCAGATTACCCGACGTACAAGGTTGTGCCCGCAGCGGGACTATCCCGGTTTGGGACGAGTAGCCTAGTGGTAAGTTGCTCGTCTCACAATCGAAAGGTTGTGAAGGTTGTGAGTTCGAGTCTCACCTGTCGCTACTCTTCGCCCGCGACCAATCGGCGTGAGAGATTGGCGACGCTACATGACTCAACGGTCAATGTATCGTAAAGCCAATAACCAACCGAGGAATCCCATTCACAAACTACGAGGCGCGATGCTGTTCGTTCATCTTGTTCACCATGTGTCGTAAAGCCAATAACCGACCAATAACCAGCCAACGACTATCCCGACTACTCTCACGTCCAGCGAACCACAGACTGTTCCGGCGACATCAGACGAAGACGTGAGGCGACACCCATACCGCGGCGAGTGCCACGTGACCCAAGGATCTGCACAAAGGCAGTTGCTGTCCGTGACCCGACACCGCGCGCGCGCTGGCCGGTCGGGGTCAATCCTGAGACACGACGAACACTCCCCGGCCACCGCCGTCTCCTGGTTAGGAGCCGGTCGATAAAAGGCCTGCCCCCAGTCAGACTCGAACCACGGACCTCCCACATTCGAGCCAGACCGACCAGCCAACTACACCACCAATGGGGGTAGGGATGGCCGAGTGGTTAGGGTGTCGGGCCATGGGTACCAAAGGTCCCGGGTCCGACACAAGCGCCACTTAGGCCATTTCCCAATCCCGCGGCCCACCGGCGAAACAGTGTGGGCGGCGCCATTTGCCGTGAATGTACATAAAGTGCGTCGTGAACCACCCAATAAACAAACAACACCACCGAGGGACGACCCCCGGGCGTCAGTTACCTCTGTGTTGGTGAGGCCGCCAGGGCTGTTGGGGTGCAGATATCGAATGCGCATCTTGTGGTCGCACGCCACCAACATGGCCACCGTGCTGCGGCCGTATAGGGTGGCATCGCCGGGCCGGGCCAGTCCGTTACTGCGTGTATAACGGGTCACGGGCCCTACCACAGGTCAGCACGGGTCGTCGCCGGGCCGGGCCAGTCCGTTACTGCGTGTACAGGTCAACACGGGTCAACACGGGTCATCACGGGCTAACACGGGTCACCACAGGTCACCACAGGTCAGCACGGGCCACGGCCAACATGGCCACCGTGCTGTGACCGTACAGGGTGGCGTCGCCGGGCCTGGCCAGTCCGTTACTGTGTACACGGGTCAACACGGGTCAACACAGGCCAACATGGGTCATCACGGGCTAATACGGGTCACCGCAGGCCACCACAGGTCACCACGGGTCAGTGGGTCATGGCCACCATGACCACCATACTGCGGCCGGGTCCCCAACCTACACCAAGTCAGTACGGGTCACCACAGGTCAGCACGGCCCACCGCAGTTCACTGCGGGTCGCGACGGATGGCTGAGTGATAATAATAGTCATTGCAAGGCATCACAAGCTGTCGATCGCCAACGAACGTAAAAGTTCACTAATAAACATAAAGACATAAAGACAAAAAGATTAGTGCAACTATAGCCACAAGGGCCCTTCTTGGTTGCACTCTGTACACTGAACCAGTTGCCCCCAAATCTGTCAATCAGTCCTCCCTGTAATACTGAAAACAAGCCCTTATTCTTATAATAACTACAGGTCTCCAAAGGTCACCACAGGTTACCAAAGGTCACCACGGGTTACCAAAGGTCACCATAGGTTACCAAAGGTCACACAGGCTACCAAAGGTCACCATAGGTTACCAAATGTCACCACAGGTTACCACTTGACACATGACATGAGTCAACCATCAGGGAGCTAGAAAAAAGAAGCCTCTCACAAACAAACAGGTTCGTCCTGGATTTTACAATCCATAACCTTACCTTCTCCAGAATAGTATCTTCCAGAATAGTATCTTTACTCGACGTAAGGTCGAATGGCGCTGTTAGAAATAATTGCAGTCTAATCTATCTTGAATAAAATACCCACAACTCACTAGAAGGCACAAAATTAGTTCGTGATATCACATCTGGAAATTTCTCTCCAAAGCATAAATTCAAACCTATCCCCGCTCATGGTGCCCATTGACGCATTAACGCCCGGTAGAAGAAATATCCTAAGAAAAATGCTCAAACTTATTGACATACCTAATGTCATCGCTGTCAAGGTGTCCTGAAATATATATGCGCCTTCTTCTACCCTAAGTGTGTTTTTCAGCCCGTCCTCATTTAGGGACACCGGACGGAAGTAGGATGTTTTGGCGAGTAAATCGTAACAGGCAGCATTGTGTGTTACAACAGTTTGCGCATCGTTTATAGCGAAGTTCAGCTACAAAAATGATACAAATACTTATCGCACAAACACTCACGCTTGCAAGCATGAAATATGCATCATTGCATAAATGCATATTTCATGCTTGAATGCACATTTGCATGCATTCATCATCCCATGCGTTTAATTGACACGTACGCATCGTTACACGCAAAAGAGGTAGAGGAACGTTGATAGTTGGATGAATTTATCTTGTAAAAGTCCATCACGTGCCATCAGTGGTAAAAACACTATGAGGTTACAAACCACAGGATGTATTATCTACACGTTAGTGAACAAAATATGTGCATGGGCGCTAAATGACCAACCATGGTCGATGCGCCCTAAAACCACAATCACACACACGAACAAAATATGTACACATCGTTAGGATGCGAACAATGGACAAAGTCGGTCAGATCACTCTCCGCCACTTAAATCGTAATCGCATTTGCTGTGAAGCAGTCTGCGTGACGTCACACACAAGGGCGCTGAGAATATCCGAGTACTACTTGGCACTACTACCAACTAGGGGTACTACAAGGCATGGTACGGTTTGAAGCAGGGGGTGCAGAGCACGACCCGACACTTCTCACAGTACGGACGAGGCTTGCCGGTGCATCCAGGTCATTGGCAGTGCCGCTGCCTTTCTGCTGGTGAAGTGTACCGTGTATCCGGGATAGACCTGGGTGACGATAGCGCGCGCGCAGGTTCGAATCCAGGCAGTCTCAGGTAGGCGACAGCGATTTTCCCCCGGAATTCCAGCAGGATCAGAGGGCAGACCGCTGCATAACGGTGTAAGGATCCAGGCGTTAACCACCCCCATGTCCAGCATCGGTGTGAAGAGACACCAATGCCACTTCTTCCCACGAATGCTGGTGCTGAACCTGCCGCATAGCCAGTCATGCTCGTCGACGCCACCCATGAACTTGTTGTAGTTGTGTAGCATGCGTGCTTGATTCACAAACCTGTGGGCTCGCCGGCATCTGTCCCACCGTTTGAAGCGTGCGAGGGATTTGTCACCGCCCAAGTTTGACATCACGGCGACGCAGCGGCTGTCGCATCTTTATTGGCACCCGTCTCCTTGCCGCAATACAGCTGGAACTTGGAGCAGAATCCGTCGCTGCCGCATACCGCCCACATCTTGCACCCATCGGCTTCTCCTTGATAAATTGCTTCGGAGGATTATGACCAGAGTATTACATCAACGTCTCGTCGACCGACAGCTACTCTTTGAAAATGCAAAACTTCTTAGGGGGGCAATCGACTACGTCGGTCATGTAGCGAAAAACTTCTTGAAGCCGTCGATCAACACACTGCTCAGCGGTCGTATTTTGAAGCCTCGGTCTCCTTGGTTTGGAACCAAATTATTACTCTTCTGTAAGTGGATGTACGCCTTCAGCTTCAATTTTCTTCTGTCGCAGGCGCATCGCATTGTTTGCACTCCCAGACCATTGGCGGCTGACCAGTAGCGGCGGTCACTGGTCAGTTGGTGGTATCCAGACCATTGGCGGCTGACCAGTAGCGGCGGTCACTGGTCAGTTGGCGGTCACTGGTCACTCCCAGACCATTGGCGGCTGACCAGTAGCGGCGGTCACTGGTCAGTTGGTGGTATCCAGACCATTGGCGGCTGACCAGTAGCGGCGGTCACTGGTCAGTTGGTGGTATCCAGACCATTGGCGGCTGACCAGTAGCGGCGGTCACTGGTCAGTTGGTGGTATCCAGACCATTGGCGGCTGACCAGTAGCGGGGGTAACTGGTGAGTTGGTGGTATCCAGACCATTGGCGGCTGACCAGTAGCGGCGGTCACTGGTCAGTTGGTGGTATCCAGACCATTGGCGGCTGACCAGTAGCGGCGGTCACTGGTCAGTTGGTGGTATCCAGACCATTGGCGGCTGACCAGTAGCGGCGGTCACTGGTCAGTTGGCGGTACCCAGACCATTGGCGGCTGACCAGTAGCGGCGGACACTGGTCAGTTGATGGTATCCAGACCACTGGCGGCTGACCAGTAGCGGCGGTCACTGGTCAGTTGGCGGTATCCAGACCATTGGCGGCTGACCAGTAGCGGCGGTCACTGGTCAGTTGGTGGTATCCAGACCATTGGCGTCTGACCAGTAGCGGCGGTCACTGGTCAGTTGGCGGTATCCAGACCACTGGCGGCTGACCAGTAGCGGCGGTCACTGGTCAGTTGGTGGTATCCAGACCAGTGGCGGCTGACCAGTAGCGGGGGTCACTGGTCAGTTGGTGGTATCCAGACCAGTGGCGGCTGACCGGTAGCGGCGGTCACTGGTCAGTTGGTGGTATCCAGACCATTGGCGGCTGACCAGTAGCGGCGGTCACTGGTCAGTTGGCGGTACCAGACCATTGGCGGCTGACCAGTAGCGGCGGTCACTGGTCAGTTGATGGTATCCAGACCACTGGCGGCTGACCAGTAGCGGCGGTCACTGGTCAGTTGGCGGTATCAGACCATTGGCGGCTGACCAGTAGCGGCGGTCACTGGTCAGTTGGTGGTATCCAGACCAGTGGCGGCTGACCAGTAGCGGCGGTCACTGGTCAGTTGGTGGTATCCAGACCAGTGGCGGCTGACCAGTAGCGGCGGTCACTGGTCAGTTGGTGGTATCCAGACCAGTGGCGGCTGACCGGTAGCGGCGGTCACTGGTGAGTTGGTTGGATTGGATTGTGGCGCACTCCAGCAGCGAGGCCATGGCGTCGCCTGCCCTCACCCTGGCAGGAGGGCGGCATCGCGAGAATCGAACCCGCACCTCTGGCTTCCAGACGCTCAGCTTAACCACTGAACTACACGCCCCCTGGTCAGTTGGTGGTATCCAGAAATAAGCAGAATGCAGATGAAAGTCTTGACCTCACCTACGATGAAGCTCAACAGCTGATCATTGTTGGTTTGATTTTTGGATCATTTTTGAGCGCGTACCGCAGCGTTTCGTTGATGACATGTGCCGGCGGCGGGCCCTAATCCCCCGGCACGCGACCCCAGCCGGCCCTAATCCCCCGGCACGCGACCCCAGCCGGCCCTAATCCCCCGGCACGCGACCCCAGCCGGCCCTAATCCCCCGGCACGCGACCCCAGCCGGCCCTAATCCCCCGGCACGCGGTCCCGGCCGGGTCCAACCCCTTCCGCCCGGTGTCCTCATTTGATGACACATAATTTTTAGTGGGCGCTAGATGGCTAGTGTTAGCAGGCTGGGGAAACAACCACCAGCGTTTGGACGTTCAAACAATCATGTATTAATGCACGCACCAAGATTATGTGGATATTTAACTATATTCGATAGGCGTGGAGCATAGCCGCCTGTTAGAAAAGCTAGGCTGGTATTAGGATCGACGTTCACTGGTGTGAGGATTAGTTATGGAGGAGAAGCCAGAAAATTCAGGGGAGTACCGCTGAGCCACTCCCGGTGACGCACGGTGTCGTACAGGGAGGCCAGATCTGGCCAAAATTGTACTTGATTTTCACTAACGACCTAGCATCACATCTAAAGTATGGCCACCTCGTAATTTTCGCTGATGATGCGCAATTTCTGGACTCTGACGCCCCAGGCAACAATATCTGCGCTAAAACAACGTGTAGAAAACACCTTGGATACAGCTCTAAACTGGTTCGCACAAAATCGGCTAAAAATTAACCCTGGAAAGACTGAGCTCCTGGTTGTCAAATTTCAGCGCCGGAAATGTAACACCTTATCGATCAAATTTGAGATGCTGAAATTAAGCCGTCACCGAAACGCAAAAATCCTCGGCGTGTACGTAGATTCGACTCTGACCTGGGATAGACAGGTGTCCCAGGTGGTTCGGCGGTGTTATAGTGTTCTCGTTGGCCTGTTAAAATTTCGACACAAATTACCCATAGAAACGAAGAAACTCCTCATTCAGGCACTGGTTTTCCCCCACATCTACTACTGTATGACAGTTTGGGGAAGTTGCAACAAACCACAGAGAGATAGGATTCAGAAGGCGATCCGGTGTCCGTATAGTATCCGGCCTCGGCCGACGAGAACACATCACCCCGGCATTAGAGGCACTTGGATGGTTGAAATTTGATGCCGTAATTTTGATGTTGGAGGAGCGCGACGTAGTAATGATCCGGAAGCTAACGTCGTCTGGTGTCCCACCTACGCTGGCGTGCTCTATCAAGCGTCGTGCGGAGGTGTCGTCCAGGAGAACTCGGTGCGCAGACACAGGGATGTTGGAGCTCCCGCGAGTTCGCCCCGAACTCGCTAAGCGTAGCTACCCGTTCAGAGACTCAGAGACGCAGCTACGTGGGACGGCCGTTTGGAGGCGTATTTTATCACTAGGTAAAGCGTGATTTATGTCTAGATGATTTTTAATTGACTATTGTTTATTGACACGATAAATAGGAATATGTATATAGTTTTACAGCAATGTCTTGACGAGAGGGCTGAAAAGCCATATTATTGTGGAGACCCCAATAAATCTGACTCTGACTCTTAACTAAAACACCAGCCGGGAGTGGCCTACAGTTTAACTTCGGGATGCCGAAAAAACGTTAAGTTTAAGGACCAGTCAAGCATTCATGTGCGAGCAGCTTTGTAATCTGAAGTCATCACGAGATCAGCAGATGTCTTATCCTTACTTTTTACAGCGCTTGGGTGGTTTGCGACTGACCGGTTTCCCAACATATGCTGACAATGCTGCTGTCCTCATATGAGGACACCGGGCATTAATGGGCTAAATATGGACTGCCACATGGTGCAATGCTCGCGGCCCGCCACAGACCCTGGCCTAGATGAGTGTAAGTAATGCAGCCGCCGACTCTCCAAACGACGCCGATCTGTGGAACAGCCGACGATGAGCCGGACATGGGCCAGGCCAGCCGGTCCAACATAAACGCTGAGGCTAGCGCCCCCGGGTGAGAACGCTGCGCAACAGCAGGCCCCACCAGACGCCCACCCATTAACGGCCACGCACAACTCCCACAGTTGACCCCCCCCACCCCCACCCCACCCTCTCCCAACTGCCCCTCTGAGATGCTGACACCCGGTGTGGAGACCTCTCAAAGTTGAGAACCCTCTCAACGAGTACTTTACCTGCACGCGGTAGAGGGGCCTGATCTACAAGATCTGCAAAGAAGTTTCTCAATTTCCCCGGTCTTCGAGCCTCTTCCAAATGGAGTCAGTTTTTTTTTTTGCTGGAGGGGTTCAGGGTCCCAGCTTCCTGTTCCCTTCTAAACGTTGCCGAGCTCTTGATGGAAGCGAGGCTATGACGCGATCATAACTTGAGTCCGCGTGACCGACTGACGACCTGAGCCCGTCCGGCGGCCATGTGCCTCAGGCGCGCCGGACGGGTCACGGGCGGGTCACGGGCGGGTCACGGGCGGGTCACGGGCGGGTCACGGGCGGGTCACGGGCGGGTCACGGACGGGTCACGGGCAGGTCACAGACAGGGCCGCACTCAGTGCCGGTCCTGCCGCACGGCCGCTGCGGCCCTGGGCGGTGGCAGACGGACGGCACACTGCTTCGAAGAGTACTGAGCTGAGTACTGAACCGTGAGTCTAGTACTACTGAGTACTGAGTCATAAGCTGAGTAATGAGCCCTGAGCAGTGAGCTGAGAAGTGAGTCGTGGGCTGATTACTAAGTCACGGACTGAGTTCTGAGCCGTGAGCTGAATTATGGGCCGTGCGATAAGTTCTGAGCACTGAGCCGTGACCTGAGTCCTGAGTTGAGCACTGAATAATGGGCCGTGCGCTAGCTACTGAGCTGAGTACTGAGCCGTGGGCTGAATACTAGGCCTTGACCCGAGTACTGAGTATTGTACGCCGCTCCATGCACAGTGCGCGGATCATAGGACATAGGACGTAGGCATACGGACGTAGGACGCATATATATCATTCGGCGATACATGCCGAATGAAGTCGATGCGCTCTCAATTCAACTTGTTTATTAGGTGGCTTACGACGCACTTTCTGCACATTCACGGCTAATGGCGCCGCCCACACTGTTTCGCCGGTGGGCTGCGGGATTGGAATATGTTCCGAGCGGCGCTAGTGTCGAACCAGGGACCTTTGGTACCCAGAGCCCAACATCTTAACCACTCGGCCATCCCCGCCCCGCTCTGAATCCCAAATAACTAGCTAAAGCACAAGCAACATCCGCCTTATGCAATCTATACAGGAAGCAACATTTATAAGCGCAACTCTTGGCTGTTGATCTTGCAACACGTCGACACTCGGGGCATATGGCGTTAACAATCTCTTTGGCCGCGGGAGAAAGAGTAGCGACAGGCAATACTCGAAACCACAATGCAACCTTTGCCACATGCAGTCTACAGGTCGCGGCAACATTTATAGCACAACCAGTTTTACGACACGTCAACCGACGGGTCACACAGCGTCGCCAATCTTCTTTGCCGCGGACAAAGAGTAGCAACAGGTGAGACTCGAACCCACAATCCTTCGGCTGTGAGATGGCTAACTTACCCAAAGACTTTCATGGTAAGTTAGGTGCCCGATGTGACAAAAACATTATTTAGGCATATATTTTGGTACACATGCAATGCTGAATCGCCACCAGGGCTAATGAATTTGGTTAAGTGAAGGTCTTTTATGTATGAATAAATACTGGTTGGCACCCATTTTCGTATGATTCTTCTCTCCAGCTAACAAAAACTGGGTGCATATTGCGTGATCGCATCCTCCAACACACATACGATACATTGGTCAGGTTCACCAACTAAGTGCATACATTTCTCACCGAAAACGATTGCCCTCCAAAGCGTGGCTGGCTTCCGCAAACTCACAACTGTCTGGAAAATTACCAGAAACATGTTTAAAGAAGATAAACCCAAACATTCGCTTGGTATTATCTTTCCCACCCGTCTCGAAGAAAATGCAGACAGGGTATCTATGGTCCGGCAAACAAAAAGCTGTTCAATGACATACACGCCTTGATATGGCTCTTCCCTTTAACCCCCCTCCCCTCCTTCATGGAAACCATGGCTACTTTAATGCTGTGGCCCATACTTCCAGGTAAACTGCTACCAAGTGATGCAAAATTGCGATAGATTAATACAGGAAAATTCGATATCATCGGCCGAGCCAAATTTGCATCCTGCAGGCAGCGGATGTACATACACCAGCTTTATTTAGTTAGGTGTCGTGCACCGCGAGCCACCAAATATGAGGGTGTGTTTGTGATGAGACTGAAGTCCGATCTGGAAAGAACGAAGGCAGTAAAGCTTATTTCGTTCAAAGTATTTTGCAGTCAATTGATTTCTTCATCCTTTTAGCTGATTGGTTGGCTTAATCAAGCATTTACATGAAACATTGCCAATCGAATGCGAAGTGTGTTCGCGTGTATTGCTCTTCACTACCATAGATATACGTATAAATAAACCTTGATATCTGCGTCGTTTTACTTCGAAAAATACCAGGCAGTTGGTAAGTAATGACATTCAAATGCACTCCGTTTCAATTAGTTTTGTTCTACACATTATTGGTGTTTTACTTAACCACTAAGTTTGCACCGAGGTTACGCGTCAGTTAGGTGTGTCCCCAAAGCACACCCTAGGTCTTCCCACATCTTCTAGAACTGGGGTTCACTTCGTTCCCGCTAGATGGCAACCGCTGAAATATCCTGGAATGTGCTTGCGTACAAATTCAGCTGGCCAGCATGAGTCGTCGGACATTATACGACAGTGACGCGGCGACTGTGTGGGGTCTACAGCAGTTTTCGACACTGCTACAGCTCGCATGCTGTTTTATGACGTGAACGGAAAGTATCATGAACATATTTCATATTCATCTGGGTTGAAATTCTCATGGACGTTCCTGTATACATTATGTATGGATATTAATAATAGCTATGAACCATGGTAAGATATATTATAATTTTAACACATGACGAGTGGTTCGATATATGGATGCGTTAATTTGAACGTTGCTGCAATAATTTGAGAACCCTGGGGCACCTGTCAAGAGAGCTAGAAGTTGGTAGGACCAAACAAATATGGTGAAGCCAATGTCACACCGAAAGCATAGGACACTGTGCCTCTTCACCAGGGGTATGCGAGCTTGCATCCTGCAACAATTTCTTCATGTCTGTCTCGGCAGGGTTACAATAATGGTTTTTCGTTAGGTGTGATATGTCGAAAAGAGCACAGTAGGATGTCGAAATCTGTCACGGAATTAGTGTCATTTATAATGCTTTTGATGCCTCAAACTCAACTTCGAGGTGATGGTGTAGGCACTTCGAGCTGATGGTGTGGGTTCCAAGGAGCATGATGTCGATACTTCTTGAAGAAGGATGTCAATTGAGCCTTCTGAAAGTGGTATATTCCACCGTATTTCACGAATAATTTATCACTGGTCTCGGTGCAGTAATGACCACCGCAAAGGAGGATTTCTACACGATTATAAATGCAAATACAAAAATACAAATATTCCTTAACTTACATGGGGAGAGGTACATTTTCTTAGAGGAAAAATTTGACAACTTCGGAGCGAGGGCGTGCACTCGACCATACTGAATAGACGACTTTCTCTCTCAAATTGTCTGCGACTGATGAGTCCCTTGAGAGGGTGCACTAGAGCCTTCCTGAAGGGGGGGGGGGCCGTCCCGGCTGCAATAGCGCCACCTTTAGATGGACGGGGTCACAAGCCCCAGCCCCCTCCGCATCATTGGGTTCTCTTACGACGCATTCAACCGCTAGATCATATAGCGTCGCCAACGTCTCATGCCGATTGGTCGCGGGTGGACTGGGTAAATGCCGTCGGCCCCGTCTGTATCCGCCCCCCGCTACTCACTCATACTCCAGGTTATCCTTGCTGAGGCGGGCGGTGATGTGCACGGTTCCCAGCACAGCCACTACGTCAGCCATCTCTGTCACCTCCTGAAAGCCGGCCTGGATGGCGGGGATCTGCCGGTGGGACCGGCCACACATGTCACATGTCACGGACCGGACACACATTTCACATGTCATGGAGAGGCTACACATGTCACATGTCACGGATCGGCCCCAGCACGGACCGGCCACACATGTCACGGATCGGCCACACATGTCACATGTCACGGAGCGGCCACACATGTCACGGACCGGCCACATGTCACGGACCGGCCCCACATGTCACATGTCACAGGACCGGCCCCACATGTCACGGATCGGCCACACATGTCACATGTCACGGACCGGCCACATGTCACATGTCACGGACCGGCCACACATGTCACATGT
This sequence comes from Imbricaverruca yamaguchii, assembly GCA_034440575.1. Taxonomy (NCBI): domain Eukaryota; kingdom Metazoa; phylum Arthropoda; class Thecostraca; family Neoverrucidae; genus Imbricaverruca; species Imbricaverruca yamaguchii. The sequence goes on along the minus strand of JAOTOL010000729.1, from coordinate 60,608 downwards.
CACGGACCGGTCACACATGGCACATGTTACGGAGCGGCCACACATGTCACATGTCACGGACCGGTTACACGTCACATGACACATGTCCATAGGCACACCGGAGGGGGCCAGGGGGCCCGGGCCCCCCATGCGACCAAAGTGCCCTTTTGGCCAAAAGTACTCTTTTGACCGAAAAGTGCCCTCTTGGCCGGAATGTCCCAAATTCAGCCCAAAAATCACCTACCTGATGTACCCCGCCTGTGCCAAAAGTGCCCTTTGGGCCAAAAACTGCCCTTTTGGCGCCATTTTTTTTTGCACGCCCACCCCCACCCCCGCCGGTCAACAAAGTGCCCTCTTCGCCGGAATGTCCCAAATTTAGCCCAAAAATGACCTGCCTTATGTGCCCCGCCTGTGCCAAAACTGCCCTTTTGGCAAACTTTTTTTTTTCACGCCCACTCCCTCCCCCCGGTCAACAAACCTTCCAGTGTGCCCCGAACCGCAAAGTGCCCTTTTGGAGCCAGTCAGGTGCCCTTTTGGAGCCGGCCCCTCCCCCATGGAAAAATCCTGGGTGCGCGCCTGCACATGTCACGGCCTGGCCCCCCATGGAAAAATCCTGGGTGCGCGCCTGCACATGCCACGGACTGGTCACCCATCACATGTCACGGACCGACCACACATGTCACGGACCGGCCACACATGTCACGGACCGGCCACACATGTCACGGACCGGCCACACATGTCACGGACCGGCCACACATGTCACGGACCGACCACACATGTCACGGACCGGCCACACCTGTCACATGTCACGGACCTGTCAACACATGTCAAACGTCAGACGATTATACCGGCCGCTCACCTCGTCCTCGGTTGGCCAGGCTATGATGTTGCCGTAGCACGATATGAGCAGCTGGCAGAACGACTCGACCGCCGCGAAGATGCTGCTCTGCGGCACCTTGAACCGCTTGCCGATCTCGTGCAGATTCTCTCTGGAGTTGAGCAGCCACAGCGACATCAAGATCACCTGCACGAACAGATCAGTCGATCGCCCGCACGGCCCGGGTTCGATACCCAACGGCAGCATAATTTTTTGCACCGAAGTTTCATCTTGGCTTGAAGGCACGCGCGGTGGCTCAAAGATGCAACCACGAGTGATACATGCGCGTGCAACGGTGCTGTGGCGAACGTGGATCGCTACTTTGCTTTCCATCCCTTCACGATTCCGGCCAATTTTCCATCTAGTCCTCTAGTGCTCTGGTCTGTCCAGGTGGATTTGCTGCTCCCCTCCCAGTCCCCTTATGAATCACACTTCCAGATGTGTGTGTGTGTGTGTGTGTGTGTGTGTGTGTGTGTGTGTGTGTGTGTGTGTGTGTGTGTGTGTGTGTGTGTGTGTGTGTGTGTGTGTGTGTGTGTGTGTGTGTGTGTGTGTGTGTGCGTGTGTGTGCGTGTGTGTGTGTGTGTGCCGTGTGTGTCGCCGTGTGTGTGTGTCGCAGTGTGTGTCCTGTGTGTCGCTGTGTGTGTCGCTGTGTGTGTCGCTGTGTGTGTCGCAGTGTGTGTCGCTATGTATGTCGCCGTGTGTCGCTGTGTGTCGCTGTGTGTGTCGCCGTGTGTCGCTGTGTATGTCGCCGTGTTCGCCGTGTGTGTCGCCGTGTGTCGCTGTGTGTGTGTGTCGCCACGGTGGTGGTGACGGCGACCCCCAACAGCAGCTCTCTATGTGTCGTGACGATCGCACGTTCCGTGCCAACAGACCAATGGGAGGGCGTGACTGGGTCGGGGCTTCGCGGCCGGGGACGGCATCGTCCAGCATACACCCCTGCGGACGGGTACTGACGAAATACGGTGATAACTTGTTCTTCGCATCGCACAGAGCATCGACGTCGGCGGTACATCACATTCCTGAACCAGAAACTCGAGTTTGAGGACCGTCAATGCCCCGAATATATCAACTTGGGTGGAAAATTCACCTGAAACGGCGGAAATGGCGTTCACATGCGGGTCGGCTACATCACAATGTCACGGGGTCACAGGGACGCCACAAACTAAACAGGTCACAAATTATCCCAGTTTGTGTGTGGAGGGGTGAGGGTGCGACAGGATCAGGGTGAGGGCCAAGGCCAATGTCAAAATCAAGGTTAAGTATAAAATTAAGGTCCAGGCAGAACGACGCACATACCGACAGCAATGGACGGCGCCTTCCCGTCTGGATGTCCTTCAGCCGCATGTATTGCGAATTGAAGTCGGAGTGGATCTTCTGCAAACACGAGAGGAATGGGTGCTGCATGACCAACGCAGTCGACGCGCCCATAAATTCCAATAACCAATCATACACGAGGTAAAAAGCTACAGCTTGCTTGACATACACAAATCCAAATAACTAGCCGAAATGTCACCAGACTACTGCCACCAGCCCCACCACAGGCAACTCTATCACCACCAACCGCCGCCGTAGCCATCGACCAACCGCAGCATCATTCTCAGCCCCATCATGGCAAGCCCCATGGCCGTCGGCTCATTCTTGCTGCCGACGGGTGTACCGTAATGAATCCTTGTTGTTTGTTTGTTTATTGGTTGGTTCACGACACGAACTATGCACATTCACGGCTGAAATGGCGCCGCCCAACACTGTTTTTAGCCGGTGGGCCGACCGGGTCATTGGGAAAGTGTCCTGAGTGGCGCTAGAGTCGAACCCGGGACCTTTGGTACCCATAGCCCGACACCTTAACCACTCGGCCATCTCCGCCCCGTGACACGCAACCTTGTTGCTATCAAACATTCAGCAACCCAGCCATACTGCCGCACAACAGTGAATTATGGCACCCATCCATATCGCTACCAAATATACAGCAACCCAACCATATTGCTGCATCATAGTGCATAATGATACACAACGTTGTTGCTGCCAAACCCACAGCTGCCGGCCATATTGCTGCTGAACACATACTGTCCGGGGAATGATTTTTTTTGTAGAGTAGAGCGTAGCAGGCGAAGACACAAAACCCCCGCTGACGTTGAAACAATTTGGTAATACGATAGGAAACATTGAGAACAAATAACGACATTGGCAGATAAGACACCGCACCTGCAGGATATTGGAATGTCTGGCGAGATGGTGCAGATGGCATGGATCCAGTGCAACAGATCCTACCGTTTTATGTTGTTCAGTTTCAAGGAAATGAATTCAGGAAGCTAAAACTCCGTCCACAGGAGGTCAAAGGAAGTTCCTTAACTCCTGATAGGTTTCGCTTCCATCTAATTTATCAATTCCAGGATATTTGACCACACTCAAACGTCTGCACGCGACTCCACAGCCGCCACGGTGAGCCACACTCTGCCGGTGAAAAGTCTCCGCCGGATGGGAATCGAACCGGCGACCCTTCCCACCTGGACGGTGGAGCGCGACAGGTGAAAGCTCAGCCAGAAGTCCAGCTCGCTCAGCTTGGTGCACATGTTCTGGAAAAACTGCTGGCTAGGCCTCCATTTGGTCTTCGGCTTGTGCTCTGCCGGCTGCAGCCTGAAAGTTGACCGGGTCATCACGACGAACACCACGTAATTCCACACACCACAACCTATCGATCCCACGTCTGAACGGTGCCAACGTCCGAATGCCCGGGTCAGGGCTTCTGCTGCGACCAACAATTATTTATCCCAACCTTAGCGGGTCCAAGAACTCCTCACACTAACTTCCACGGGACCAAGAACTCCTTACCATAACCTCCACGGGCCCAAGAACTCCTTACCATAACCTCCACGGGACCCAAGAACTCCTCACGCTAACCTCCACGGGTCTAGGAACGCCTTACCATAACCTCCACGGGCCCAAGAACTGCTTACCATAATCTCCACGGGCCCAAGAACTCCTCACCCTAACCTCCACGGGACCAAGAACTCCTTATCATAACCTCTACGGGCCCAAGAACTCCTCACCCTAACTTCCACGGAACCAAGAACTGCAATAACGCAACTCCTTACCATAACCTCCACGGGCCCAAGAACTCCTCACCATAACCTCCACGGGCCCAAGAACTCCTTACCATAACCTCCACGGGCCCAAGAACTCCTTACCATAACCTCCACGGGCCCAAGAACTCCTTACCATAACCTCCAGGGGCCCAATAACTCCTTACCATAACCTCCACGGGACCAAGAACTCCTTACCATAACCTACACGGGCCCAAGAACTCCTTACCATAACCTCCACTGGACCAAGAACTCCTTACCATAACCTCCACGGGCCCAAGAACTCCTTACCATAACCTCCAGGGACCAAGAACTCCTCATGCTAACCTCCACGGGCCCAAGAACTCCTTACCATAACCTCCACTGGCCCAAAACTCCAAGCCCAAAACTCTCACCTAACCTCCACGGGTCCAAGAACTCCTTACCATAACCTCCACGGGCCCAAGAAGTCCTCACCCTAACTTTCACGGGTCCACTAACTCCTCATTCCGACCTTGAAAAGGCCAATAGATCTTCACCCTAACCTTGACAAGCCTAAGTACCAAGCATAACACGAACTGAACAGAACAGTCTCGAGAAACACTACAGGACTTCAGATTGCAAGCGCTTCCGTAACAGAAAAGTCACAGACAAGTTACATTTACAGCGTGTTACATTACAGTCATATTTACATCAGCTACATTTACAGCGTGCTACATTACAGCGTGTTACATCAGTTACATTACAGCGTGTTACATTACAGAGTCAAGTTAGACAACACCAGTCCTTGATGGAAGGACCGGCGTTCCAACCAGGTGGTACAGCTCCACGGAAACTACAAAAAAACAAACAATTATGCATGTGTTCAGATCTGGGTGTGAAAACTCTATCTGCAAAGTCGACTAAAAATAGAGGAACTGCTTGAACTGGACTCGGACCAACTCGCATCGCAGCCACAATTGCATCAGCCAAAAATGCGTAAATGCAATTCCTGTCCACACAAATTTACAGCTTGGCTTCTGACAAAATACATCGGAGATGCATGACACAATCTCAGCATAATTTCGTACAGCATTCTTTGTTCCTGGCGAAGTGCACGTTCTAGCGACACGATTTGACGAATGTGCGCTCTTTGACCAATTTTGCCAATCGGTACGGCCATCCTTCCCTGCCCGTGTGCAATCGTGCACGGGGCTGTCCAATCCTGTCTGTCCCTATGGTCCTGGCTGTCCTGTCCTGTCCGTATGCAGTCGTGTGACGTGGCTGTCCTGTCCTATCCGGTACTATGGTCCTGCCCGTCATATTCTGTTTGTATGTTGTCGTATGATGGGCCACGTGATCAAACTGAATGTCACGTAGTTCGATTTCAGACGTACATTGACGAAAACCCTAACGTGTCGGCCACAACGCGAAAGACATAAACGAATCACCACACAAGCTCCGTTTTAATATGAGAGCCTCTCTTTGTGGCTCACTAAAATCAATAAAAGGCCATTTTTCGCATATGTAGTAATTTCCGCTTACCATCGAATTGGTACTTGCATATGCAAAAACAGAACCTTTCAGCACTTCTACCTGATTGAAGGAAGTTTATCAGAAACTCTGACATTGATTGATTGATTATTTGGGCTTAAGGGCGCGCCGACTACAAGGTCATTTAGCGCCCATTTAGCCCCGAAACTCTGACAGCAATGCAACCACCATTACAGCACACCTGCCGGCGGATCCGCGGCCGTGCCGCCACCTGTCTCACCCGGCGGCCGAGGTGCCGTCCACCACATCTCCAGCCACGGCGGACTCCTGCGGACTCCTGCCGGCGGCCGACTCCGACCCGCCGCTCTTCGTCGGACCGTCCGGCAGCACGACCAGCTTGGCCGGGGTCGGCTCCTGCACGTCGCGCCGCTCGCCTGGCCGGCGGACGGCGCCGGGGCGCGTCAAGCGCCGCTTCTCGCCGCCGGCCTCCCCCGCCGCCGGCGCCGGCGTCGTCAGGCGCGTCAGCAGCATCGCCATGGTGTCGGAGGAGAGCCTGAGGCCGGCCAGCGAGCCGCCCGCTCGGCCCGGCGCGCCGCTCGGCTCCGGCGACGACTCGGAGGGCGCGCGCTGCTCGCACGACTCGTGCGGCGCCTGTCGGAACGGGCGCGGTCACCGCTCAGGTCAGGTCAGGTCACCAAACAAGAACCTTTGGTGCTCTCACGACGCTTTCTTGTTCTCCCTCCTTGGTTTTCTCTACACGTTCGACTGTTGAGTCACATAGTGTCGCCGACCTCCCACGCCGATTAGTCACGGGCGGACTCGGTAAACCCGCCGGTGGCGGGATTCGAGCACACGATCTTACGACCGAGATTCCAACGTCCTACCGACTGAGCCGGCGCGACTGCCGTCAGGTTAGGGAACGCCAGGTGGCGTGCGTCACATCAGGCAACATCAGGCCATATCAGGGCATGGCAGATAATGGCAGGACATTGCGCAGGGTGTGGCGGTACAACAGGACAGGGTGTGGCGGTACAACAGGACAGGGTGTGGTGGTACAACAGGACAGGGTGTGGTGGTACAACAGGACAGGGTGTGGCGGTACAACAGGGCAGGGTATGGTGGTACAACAGTACAGTGGTGTGTGGTACAACAGGACAGGGTGTGGCGGTACAACAGGACAGGGTGTGGCGGTACAACAGGACAGGGTGTGGTACAACAGACAGGGGTGCAAAAAAAGGGGGTACAACAGGACAGGGTGTGGCGGTACAACAGGACAGGGTGTGGCGGTACAACAGGACAGGGTGTGGCGGTACAACAGGACAGGGTGTGGCGGTACAACAGGACAGGGTGTGGCGGTACAACAGGACAGGGTGTGGCGGTACAACAGGACAGTGGTGGTGGTGGATTGTAGTTTAAGGGCGCGTCGACATCTAGGGTCATTTTGCGCCCAACAACAACAGGACAGGGTATGGCGGTACAACAGGACAGAGTGTGGCGATACAACAGGACAGGGTGTGGTGGTACAACAGGACAGAGTGTGGCGGTACAACAGGACAGGGTGTGGGGTACAACAGGACAGGGTATGCGGTACAACAGGACAGGGTGGTTGGTTGGCTAATGGTTTTACGACACGTCGACCGTTGAGTCATGTAGCGTCGCCAATCTTTCACGCCGATTGGTCGCGGGCGAAGAGTAGCGACAGGTGAGACTCGAACTCACAACCTTTCGATTGTGAGACGAGCAACGTACCCCTAGGCTATTCGTCCCCCCAACAGGACGGGGTGTGTTGATACAACAGGAGAGAATGTGGCGGTACAACAGGACAGGGTGTGGTGGTACAACAGGACAGAGTGTCGTCAGATACGTCACATGTCGCCAAGTGGTCCACCTAAAGATGCGTCACATGTCGCCGAGTGGTCCACCTACAGATACGTCACATGTCGCCGAGTGGTCCACCTACAGATGCGTCACATGTCGCCGAGTGGTCCACCTACAGATACGTCACATGTCGCCGAGTGGTCCACCTACAGATGCGTCACATGTCGCCGAGTGGTCCACCTACAGATACGTCACATGTCGCCGAGTGGTCCACCTACAGATACGTCACATGTCGCCGAGTGGTCCACCCACAGATACGTCACATGTCGCCGAGTGGTCCACCCACAGATACGTCACATGTCGCCGAGTGGTCCACCTACAGATACGTCACATGTCGCCGAGTGGTCCACCTACAGATACGTCACATGTCGCCGAGTGGTCCACCTACAGATACGTCACATGTCGCCGAGTGGTCCACCTACAGATACGTCACATGTCGCCGAGTGGTCCACCTACAGATACGTCACATGTCGCCGAGTGGTCCACCTACAGATACGTCACATGTCGCCGAGTGGTCCACCTACAGATACGTCACATGTCGCCGAGTGGTCCACCTACAGATACGTCACATGTCGCCGAGTGGTCCACCTACAGATACGTCACATGTCGCCGAGTGGTCCACCTACAGATACGTCACATGTCGCCGAGTGGTCCACCTACAGATACGTCACATGTCGCCGAGTGGTCCACCTACAGATACGTCACATGTCGCCGAGTGGTCCACCTACAGATACGTCACATGTCGCCGAGTGGTCCACCCACAGATACGTCACATGTCGCCGAGTGGTCCACCTACAGATACGTCACATGTCGCCGAGTGGTCCACCTACAGATACGTCACATGTCGCCGAGTGGTCCACCTACAGATACGTCACATGTCGCCGAGTGGTCCACCTACAGATACGTCACATGTCGCCGAGTGGTCCACCTACAGATACGTCACATGTCGCCGAGTGGTCCACCTACAGATACGTCACATGTCGCCGAGTGGTCCACCTACAGATACGTCACATGTCGCCGAGTGGTCCACCTACAGATACGTCACATGTCGCCGAGTGGTCCACCTACAGATACGTCACATGTCGCCGAGTGGTCCACCTACAGATGCGTCACATCTCGCCGAGTGGTCCACCCACAGATACGTCACATCTCGCCGAGTGGTCCACCTACAGATACGTCACATCTCGCCGAGTGGTCCACCTACAGATACGTCACATGTCGCCGAGTGGTCCACCTACAGATGCGTCACATGGCGCCGAGTGGTCCACCTACAGATGCGTCACATGTCGCCGAGTGGTCCACCTACAGATGCGTCACATGGCGCCGAGCAACTCGGTCTCGCGGCGACCAGTCACCGACGGAGCCGAGCGGTCTCGGGAGTCCACAGACAGACTCGATCCATGGTGCACGGGTCCGCGCCTCGTACTGATAGATGGCGCCTACAGTCAACCAAGTAATGGTAGATGGCGCCTACAGTCAACCAAGTAATGGTAGATGGCGCCTACAGTCAACCAAGTAATGGTAGATGGCGCCTACAGTCAACCAAGTAATGGCAGATGGCGCCTACAGCCAACCAAGTAATGGCAGATGACGCCTACAGTGAACTAAGTAATGGCAGATGACGCCTACAGTGAACTAAGTAATGGTAGATGGCGCCTACAGTCAACTAAGTAATGGTAGATGGCGCCTACAGTCAACTAAGTAATGGTAGATGGCGCCTACAGTCAACTAAGCAATGGTAGATGGCGCCTACAGTCAACTAAGTAATGGTAGATGGCGCCTTCAGTCTGCTAAGTACTGTTAGATGGCGTCTGTAGTAAACTAAGCACTGGTAGGTGTTGCTATTGGAGTTTATGGGCGCATCGACTGGATCGGTCATACAGTGCCTATAAGCACTGATAGTGCTTATTGCAATATTGCACTTATTGCACGATAGTGCTTATCAGTGCTGATAGTACAGTGCTTATGGTACTTTTGCCTACAGTAAAACTAAGCACTGATAGGCAGTGCCTACAGCAAACTAAGCACTGATAGGTGCTGCCTGCAGTGACTAAGCAGTGACAGATGGCACCTACAGTCAACTAAGTTCTGATAGAGATAGTGCCTGCAATCAATTAAGATAATTCTTTCTATCAAGCAGTGGTCGAATGGACTGCCACCATGGTTAAAAACGTTGGTGCTGGATTTTGTCAAGCATAACTCTATTCAGACATCATCACTGTTTTTTTTTTCTTGCTGGAACATTGTGTGGTGTTGTTTCAGATCAAATGAAAAAAAACTACTGCTTGTTGATAGCATGCTCAAAATGCACTGGAAAGTACAAAACATGATTACTAATGTCACAAATTGAAATCTACTCATCCTCTCTGAATTCAGTGATCCAATACAGGAGTGGATATGGCATTAGGTCAAGCAGACTATAGGGTTATTTTGTGCCTATATATACACTGTGGATGGGTGCAGATATGCCCCATAGAGTCTGATCCATGATTGGAACAGCATGTTGTTTCTGGGTTTTGTCATCCTGACAATTTTCCTCCCAAAAGAATATATCTGATTATTCCCATTTAGAGGTTGCCTTGTACTGTTTGACAATCATGCTATGAAATGATCAAGCTTCACCTGGCCGTGCAAACTGAGTTTCTGATATCACAAGTTTGACAAAATATTTGTCATTATACAAATATTGTCTCCATGTACCATTCCCACACTTTCCTCTCCACATCCAGGACTACAAAACACAAATTTAATCCTCATCAAACCCACATCTAACGGTCAGCACTGCCTGTCATAGTACAACCACCAATGGCCACATCCACACCACATGTGGACCAGATGGGCGTGGCCTCCACGCTGAAGTGGAGGCCACGCCCATCTGATAAGTATGGTGTAAGTGGAGGCCACGCCCACCTGGTCGCTGGTGACGAACTGCTGCAGCATGTCGGCCTCCTCTTCCAAACGGCGGGCACACTGCAGGTAGCTGGTCACCTTCTGCTCCGGCACGTCCATCAGGCACGCTGCCTGGAAGTCCTCCTCTGTGCTGAACAGGTCACACACCAGATCCACCATCTCTGCGTTCATGTTCGGCGACTCGAGCTGAAACCGAAGCAGGTGGGTCAGCGACCTGGGAAGTAAGAGAGCAATTGGATCATGAAGAGGGTCGATGGCCGGCATTGGGTGGACTAGAGCTGGAGCTGGAGGTTGGTGGGCTGCACAGGCAGAATCAAACTGGAGCCGGAGGTTGGTGGGCTGCACAGGCAGAATAAAACTGGAGCTGGAGGTTGGTGGGCTGCACAGGCAGAATAAAACTGGAGCTGGAGGTTCAAAGAATCAAACTGGAGCTGGAGGTTGGTGGGCTGCACAGGCAGAATCAAACTGGAGCTGGAGGTTGGTGGGCTGAACAAAAGGCAGAATCAAACTGGAGCTGGAGGTTGGTGGGCCCAGGCAGAATCAAACTGGAGCTGGAGGTTGGTGGGCTGCACAGGCAGAATCAAACTGGAGCTGGAGGTTGGTGGGCTGCACAGGCAGAATCAAACTGGAGCTGGAGGTTGGTGGGCTGCACAGGCAGAATCAAACTGGAGCTGGAGGTTGGTGGGCTGCACAGGCAGAATGAAACTGGAGTGGAAGAGTTAGCTGTGCACACAAAAAAAAAATGTTCAAGCAAGAGCATGAAGAACAAAGACATACAGAGTGCATACAAATGGAAAAAAAACTTTCACTGGTGCATTTTGTTTCTTCCCTATAGATAAGCAAACATTGAAAGTTTCATCAAAATATCTGTATCAATTTAAGCATGATGCTTCAATGAACTTTCATGAAGGTGACCATACTTGATTTTGACTCATTGACCATATATGATCTGGGGCCAATGAGTTATGTTAATGAGTTCAAAAATACTTATTTGCTGCATGCCAACTTCATATAGGAAAAGGTATGCCACATTTTGACATCCTGGTGTGTGCCATTCTTTCAGTATACATGGAAAACCTTATGGGGGTGCAAATCAACCCCAAAACATGGTGCTGGTGAATAAGTGGCATGGGGACCATCTGAGCTAAGCTGACAAAAAAAGCATTGAACAAGAAAAAAACTGAAGCACCCTAAATAAAATGTCCTTAGTTCTAAGGACAATATCTACCAAACTATGTTCCAATGGTGAGTCACATTAGTATCAGATGCACAAAGAAAGGCTCTGCAGAAGAAACTTTGGTTGTTTTATAACACATGTAATGACTAGATCATGTAGCTTCACAAACATATCAACCAAATTTGTCACAGGTGAACCTGGTAATCCTGCCAGTTGCAGGAATGGAAACCACCAAATATAACACTGTGTTCAAGAGTACAACATCCCACTGCCTGAGCTACTGTGACCCAAAGGAAGGTACTAAATCCCCTGCCATGTGCATCTAGTAGTATTATTGCAGCTTAAAGTAACCACAAGCAAGCTGCACATACATTTTACCAACAAGAAGTATACAATGTAATATAGCATACAATGTATATAAGTATACAATGTAGCATACCTTAACTTTACTAAGGCCTTGGACAAGGTACCCCATAAATGGTTAATGTTGCAGCTTCAGGTCCATGGTATTGCAGGTAGCATCCTAAAATGGATAGAGTTGTGGCTTTCAGATGGACAGCAGAGTGATGCTAAATGGTACAAAGTCATCATGGCAAAGTAATCCCCCAGGGGTCAGAACTTGGGCCACTATTGTTTGTTATAGTTGTAAATAACATTGAAAGTGGCCCAAGTAGTAAGGTTTTGCAGTTTGCAGATGATTTGAAGGCCTTTAAGGAAATAACGGGACATAATGAGCAAGTCTCACTGCAGAAAGACTTAGACAAACTTGTGAAGTGGTCTAAAAATTGAAAATGAAACTTAACTTTGATAAGTGCAAAATCATCCATGTAAGTAGGCAGCATACAAAAGCTCCATACTTGATGGGTTGCAAAGTACTATCTGTGACTGAGCAGGGAAAGGGCTTAGGTGTTGTGTTGAACACAAAATTGGGGGCATCATAACAGACCAATGCAGCCAGGAGGAAGGCACTAATAATGCTTTGGGAAATATATAGGAATGTATCATGCAAAAGTAGGAAGACATCAGGAAGCTTTACTGTGCATATGTCTGGCCACATCTGGAATACTGTGTCCAAGCATGGTCCCCTAGATATGAAAAAGAGTGCTGGCTTTTAGAGAGAGTTTCACTTAGATATAGGAGGCTGAGAGTAGATCTTCAGGTCTTCTAATGATGCAATTAGAGTTAGTTAGTTATTCTGGCTTTAGGGAGCACCAAGCATGTTGATCATACAGTGCCCATATGTAATTAAAGGTTATCAATTCAAAATCAAGGTTAACCACAGTATGACAAGGTTAACACAGTCTTTCTTCACAAACAAGGTAATAGAACACTGGAACCAGCTGCTAGAAACCAATGTCAGTAGCAGGGCATTGAACATGCTTAAAAACAGCATAGACAATCATTATAAGAATAGAGGGCTTGCTTTTCAGTATTCCAGGAAGGGCTGATGAATGGATTTGGTGGGCAACTGGTTGATTGTGCAGGGTACAACCAAGAAGGGCCCTTGTGGCTCATACTTATACTGACCTTTTATGTGTTTATATCTATGAGAGTACAAAAGAGGGCAACATAAATGGTTAACAGTATAAACAATTTGGCATATGAGGAAGGATTGAAGAAATTGAATATGTTTTCACTTAAGTATAGAAGGCTGAGAAGAGGTCTCATTGAGGTCTTTAAATTTGTTCACAGTTGGGAACAGGCTTTTGCAGTTTTTCTTTTTTACTTCCTCTTTTTTTCTTCCTTTTCCTTCTCTTTTTCCCTTTTCTTTTCTCTTTCCTTTCTTTTTCTTTTTTTTTTCCTTTTTGTTTTTTTCCTTCTTTTTTTTCTTTTTTTTTTTTTTTTTTTTCTTTTCCTCTCTTTTTCTTCTTTCTTCTCTCCTTCTTCTTGTTAAGGCGGGAGGTCTCTAGGTTTTTAAATTTGTTCACAGTTGGGAACAGGCATATCTCAGAATTTTCACAGAAATGATGCAATTTTAGGTCACTGACTCAAAATTAAAGTTAATCACAGCAGGACAAGGTTAAGACAGTCTTTCTTCACCAACAGGGTTGCAGAACACTGGAACCAGCTGCCAGAAAAAATCACCAGTAGCAGCACAGTGAACATCTTTCAAAAGAGCATAGATAGTCATTATCAGAACAGGTTTGCCTTTCAGTATTCCAGGGAGGGATGATTGACAGATTTGGTGGGCAAAAATTCAGTTCAGAGCAGTGATAAATTATTCATGAAATAGGGTGGAATATACCACTTTCTGAACACTCAATCAACATCCTTCTCCAAAAAGTATTAACATCCTGTTCCTTGATGCATGCTCATGAAGTCTGTGTCCTTTCTAACAGTGTCTCATTTATAAATAGCATGTGCATGCTCTTGACAGGGAATGTGATACAATTTTTTTTTTTTTTTTTTTTTTTTTTTTTATTTTTTTTTATATTAATTTATTATATTTTTTTTTTTTTTTTTTTTTTTTTTAATTTTTTTTTTTTAAAAAAAATTAAAATAAGGTTTGTCGTGTTCCTTTCCCTTTAATTTTTTTTTAAATTGGATAAAAATAATTAAGAATATTATTTCTATTTTTTTTTTTATTTTTTTTTTTTATTTTTTTCTTTTCTCTTCTAACAATATACCTTTTTCTTTTATTTTATTCTTTTTTTTAACTCTTTTTTTCTTATTTTTGTTTCTTTTTTTTGATTTTTTTTTTTTTTTTTTTTTTTTCCTTTTTTTTTTTTTTGTTGTTTGGTTTTTGGTTTTTGTTTTTTTTTGGTTTTTGTGGTTGGGTAGACTTTTTTATCAAAAAAATTCCAACATTACATTTTTTCTTCAAAAACAGGTCAGGCCAGGTTAGGTTGATTTTGAGGGTTTTTAAATTACTTTTGTTAGTATTTCTTCAAAGGTAAATTTACTTTGAAAGTGATATTTTGGGGAAAAAATTTCCCATATAAAATAAGTAGCATTTTTGCATGGAAAGTTAAGCTAGGTTAGCCTAAATTGTCACATTTTCCCTTGCTTTTTAATATTACTATTTATGCTATACTAAGTAGGTACCTACCTACATACCCAACTCCAAACCACTTTTTGGTGTTATTTTGCCTCACAGCTGACATGTATGCATTTGCAGAGGAAATGTGTGGTCACATCATGCCAACACATTTATAAACATTGCACTGGAAGAAAAAGAAAAATTAAATTACCTTAAACTGCAAATTTACTCCTGCATTACATGTGCAGTTCCCCTTTCATAATCACAATAAAAGACACATGTCACCAATCTGACTACATTCATGCCCATTTCCAGCTAAATACTGCACTATCCATACTGGAAAATGAGATTCTTGGAACTAAATCACCTATCCACGATATTCAATGAGGAACTCCTTACTGCATCACCAGGCAGCCTACTCCACTGATCGCCCAACCTTTCACTTACAACTTATTGACATTTAACTGTCCTACACGTTGAACAATGAACAACCACGTTCAATTCAATTCATGACCAATATGGGACTTATTCAAATTATTCAAATTATTTTATGAAATTAAATCATTCAAACACCATAATATTCCACCTCAATGCGTCGATAAATGTCGCATGGGTGCCAGATATGAAATGACTCGCAATGAACGTCTTGGTGAACCAAATAATATATATTTCAAATGTGCAACAGTGCATCTCTTTTAAACATATGGTAATTTAATTAGTAATTGTAAATCTAATGCTGGGATGCCGGGATATCAAATTCCCATGAATTATAATTATTTTTCGTTTACCCAGGATACTTTGTTTCACTACGTGAACCGCACCTTTACGACTGATGTGGCGTATTTCCATGAATGCCAAGCGCCGCCAAGCACCTCGTTTTTCAGTCGTCCTTCCGTGGCCGGCGTGTGTGGTGCGCTCGGAGCGGGTCGCTCTGTGATATCTAGATATAATTGTAGGAGCAGGCGTGAGGTTTCTTGAAGTTGTACTCATCGAATTTCGTTAATTTAAGGTAAGGCAGTAATAGCGTGCTCTTCAGAATACTGCGCCATTACGGATAGCATGCGGGGACGAGTAGCCTAGGGGTAGGTTGCTCGTTTCACAATCGAAGGTTTGTGAGTTCGAGTCTCACTCGTCGCTACTCTTCGCCCGCTACCACTCGGCGTGAGAGATTGGCGACGCTACATGCTTGGTATGCGCTTCCAGTGCAATCTCAATCTCAGACTGCATGAAAATACCGGTAGTTGGAAGCGCTTTCAGAGCTTGATGGTGACTGTTGTGGTTATTGGTGACTGGAATGCAGATGTTAAATCATAGGTTAATTCCTTGTTGGAACCTTTATGATTGTAATTTTCTGACATGTTGACACTCTTCTTGGTTACTTCTGGTACAGGGTAGTTTTGCACTACAAATCTCCAAAATGCGTACCTACCTACCTACCTAACAACATAGAAACCAACACATCATATCAGTTTCTTTTCATCTCACATGGTGCTTTGTCCTGAATTGATGTCTGTTAAATATGACTGCACAGGAATACATTAGTGCATACAACTTTTTACACTGAGGGTAATTCTCCATTCTGACATTACTACCATAAAAATATGCTGTTGATAGCAGGTATGTGTCTAATTTCATCAATTTGTACCTGTAATATTGTTAACAACTTTCAACACCACTGGTTCCTTTATCTTGAGGGTACACTTCATTTTGGGCCATATATGGCAACTGGGATGAAATTGTAGAAACAATCTTCTGACTGTGATTCAGACAATGTGACCCCTGTGAGTGTGACAAAGGCTTACTATTCAGTTTGTCATATATAGATACATATATTATAATATGTGTGTGTCTGTATTAAATACAGGTTAAACTTATCACATACAACATTCCTGCTTATTTGAAATGTGGCATTCTATCAGGATGCCTTTCTGCATACTTAACCCATCCAATCTATTCTGTCAGATCCTCACACCCGATCCTGGGGGTCGATGGAGACCTGCCTCTAATCTCAAAACTAAGCATCACATGAACACAGCCTAGGTGTAGTCAAAGTGCTTGATGAGTAGGGCCAGACACCACCCCTGAAAAAAAAATTCCCACAAAAAGTGATGTCACTAGTTGCCCTGGAGTTTCACAACTTATGTCATGTTTGTGGATCTGGGTGGTTCATTTTGAGAGATTTTGAGAGAAAAAATTTGGAATCAGAAAAGGAAAGTGATGTTGACCAGGTCCATAAAATGTCTGCCCACCCAAAAATCTATTTTTATTTCAGAATTTTTAGCTTTCATGTTTTCTTGAATTTTCCTTCTGTAATGGTTAGAGCAGACCAAAAATTATGTTAGAAGTTGACTTGCTCCAATACAAAATGCTTATTTTAGTTGGAATCTTCTATTTTAGCTCTGATGGGCAAAGTTGCAAAACTAATAAATAATCAAAAATGGAGAAAACATCCTCTGGTGAATTTTGTTGCATCCCTAAAAATGAGCAACCCCTGAAAGTTTCATCAAGAGATCTTTATTTATTAAAATGTGACTACTGGTTGAATGTTTTTGGAGGTGACCTCACTTGACCTTGACTAACACATTGACCCTAGATGACCTGACATCAAAATTTTGACACATGCAAAATTAATGTGCAAAGAGGTATGCCAAATTTTGGCATGCTGCTGTGTGCCATTCTTTCAGTCTGGAAAACTTTAGAAACCTTGGGGGTCATCAATGACCCCCCCCAGGACAGTGTGGTTAGTGTTCTAAAGTACTGGTATACCAATGAAAAGATGTTAGATGTGGTATAAAATTGGTGCAAATGATCTGAACTGGCTGAAGTGCCCTAAAGCCAATAGTGACACACAATTTTCAGACTGGTTTGGTGTACTGAATGGAGAATTGCAAGACACAATTATCTCCATATTTATTCATTTTGATGTATTTCCTAGGTAAAAGCTGAACAAATTTAGTGTTGACTGTTGTGCTGGTGGTGGACAAAAAGATGTTTAATGTATCAAGATTATATTCTGCTGGCACCTCCTTCTATATGTGGTTTGTACAAGCCACTGGGAGTATGCAAAACATCAAAGGCAAATGAAATGGTAACATAATGCAAATAAGAGGGTCATGCAGGCATGCATATTAAAGTAAGATGTTATGCTCCTTCAGTGCATTTGTGTTGTTCCAGTGAGGGAGGTTAAAGATGTCAAATACCTGGGTTACATACATGGTTGAATTTGCATTTTGGATTCCTGAATGTGGAAGGGAAAATAGGTGTAATCATATATGAAGAAATGCATGGCATGAGTGCTTCATGTATGACATATATGAAGAGACACTTGACCTATGCCACCAGGTAGTACCTGGTGACATAGGTCATGTGTTTCTCCAGGGTAGTACCTGGCAGGTACTACCTTTGGCCGGTCACCACGTTGTAACCCGCACGTGACCTGGGCGCTGCATGACCTCGGCAGTCGATGCGCCCCTAAACTCCAATAACCAACCAACCAACCGCACGTGACCTGTCTCCAGGTACTGCCCTCGGCTGGTCACCATGTTGTAACCCGCACGTGACCTGTGTCTCCAGGTACTACCCTTGGCTGGTCACCATGTTGTAACCCGCACGTGACCTGTCTCCCGGTGCTGGCTGCGGCCGGTCACCATGTTGTAACCCGCACGTGACCTGTCTCCCGGTGCTGGTCCCTCGGCCGGTCACCATGTTGTACCCCGCACGTGACCTGTGTCTCCAGGTACTGCCCTCGGCCGGTCACCATGTTGTAACCCGCACGTGACCTGTGTCTCCAGGTACTGCCCTCGGCCGGTCACCATGTTGTAACCCGCACGTGACCTGTGTCCCGGTGACGGCCCCGGCCGGTCACCATGTTGTAACCCGCACGTGACCTGTGTCTCCAGGTACTGCCCTCGGCTGGTCACCATGTACCGGATACGTACCCTGCTCCGTGTGGCCGAGTCACCACTGCGGCGGATGACCCCGCTGGTGACCTCGGTCCGCGCCAGGAGCGCGCCGGCGCCCCCCGCCTCGGCTACATCCGCCGAGCCGTTCATCAACGGCACCAACAGCAGCTACGTGGAGCAGATGTACGTCCAGTGGCTGCGAGACCCGGCCTCCGTGCATACGGTGAGTGCCAAGCAGAACCACGCCGTCCCACGGCCGTAGTACCACCTCGAGCGCCCCGTCTGGGCGGTCAGTACCACCTCGAGCGCCCCCTCTGGGCGGTCAGTACCACCTCGAGCGCCCCGTCTGGGCGGTCAGTACCACCTCTAGCTCTCCGTCTGGGCGGTCAGTACCACCTCGAGCGCCCCGTCTGGGCGGTCAGTACCACCTCTAGCGCCCCCTCTGGGCGGTCAGTACCACCTCTAGCTCCCCGTCTGGGCGGTCAGTACCACCTGACGAGTGGTCTAGGGGCAAGTTGCTCGTCTCTCAATCGAAAGGTTGTGGGTTCGAGTCTCACCTGTCACTACTCTTCTCCCGTGACCAATCGGCGTGAGAGATTGGCGACGTTACATGACTCAACGGTCGATGGGTCGTAAAAACCAATAACCTACCAACGACGGTCAGTACCACGCCGAGCCCATCCTCTGGACGATGGTACCATGCCGAGCCCATCCTCTGGACGGTGGTACGGTCAGTACCACGCCGAGCCCATCCTCTGGACGGTGGTACGGTCAGTACCACGCCGAGCCTATCCTCTGGACGATGGTACGCCGAGCCCATCCTCTGGACGGTGGTACGGTCAGTACCATGCCGAGCCTATCCTCTGGACGGTGGTACGGTCAGTACCACGCCGAGCCCATCCTCTGGACGGTGGTACGGTCAGTACCATGCCGAGCCCATCCTCTGGACGGTGGTACGGTCAGTACCATGCCGAGCCCATCCTCTGGACGGTGGTACGGTCAGTACCATGCCGAGCCTATCCTCTGGACGGTGGTACGGTCAGTACCATGCCGAGCCTATCCTCTGGACGGTGGTACGGTCAGTACCACGCCGAGCCTATCCTCTGGACGGTGGTACGGTCAGTACCATGCCGAGCCCATCCTCTGGACAATGGTACCACGCCGAGCCTATCCTCTGGACGGTCAGGTCAAGTATCGCCTCTGGACGGGGGCGATGGTCTGTGGTCTGTGGTACTGTCCAAATGGGCCCCGGAAGGAGGTGTGTCCTAGAATTTCGGTGGCGGGACTAAGTGGCACTGTCAGGGGGAAATGGCGCCAGCGGAGAGGGAGTACCGCGTACGATGAGAAATAAACAACATATGGCGAGATGGATTACCGCGCACGATGAGAAATAAACAGCTTATGGACAGATGGATTACCACGCACGCACGATGAGAAATAAACAATTTATGGACAGATGGAGATGGCGAGACGAGAGACACAAATACCACCGACATTTTGAAGTGCACTGATAGGGAGACGATACCACCAATGCAGAAGAGAAACATCTACTTGAGAAGGCAGTGCAGCTTGTACGTGTAAAACACCACTTTCAAGAAGTGCCAGCGACAGAGGAAGGGATTTCCACCGTTGGAGAAAGCCAACGCCAATCGTAAATACTGAGTGACAGTGACCGGAAATGGCTACCGCCATTAGCGACTGAGCACCTCTGTTTGGCGCCGACAAAGACCGCCGGTTTGGCCCCGACAAAGCGGCCCCCGCCGGCGCGGACGGGGTGCTTCTGGCAGACGGATGTCCACGTGCAGGGGGCCCGCTGCCGGGACAGCGCCGGTCGCCGGCCGTCGGGGAAGCACCACACGTGCAGCGCCATCGCGTCTGGACCGTGTCAGCGGGCCCGCCGGCGTTCCGCTGAGGCACGGCGTTCGATTTCCTGAATGGAACCCCACGTGGCGCATTCGGTATGCACGTCTTGTGATACGTTGTGACGTGTTGTATGGACGTCGTGTGATGTGTTGTGACGTGCGGTATGGACGTCGTGTGGTAAGTTGTGACGTGTGGTATGGACGTCGTGTGGTAAGTTGTGGCGTGTAGTATGGACGTCGTGTGGTAAGTTGTGACGTGCGGTATGGACGTCGTGTGGTAAGTTGTGACGTGTGGTATGGACGTCGTGTGGTAAGTTGTGACGTGTGGTATGGACGTCGTGTGGTAAGTTGTGACGTGTGGTATGGACGTCGTGTGGTAAGTTGTGACGTGTAGTATGGACGTCGTGTGGTAAGTTGTGACGTGTAGTATGGACGTCGTGTGGTAAGTTGTGACGTGTGGTATGGACGTCGTGTGGTAAGTTGTGACGTGTAGTATGGACGTCGTGTGGTAAGTTGTGACGTGTAGTATGGACGTCGTGTGGTAAGTTGTGACGTGTGGTATGGACGTCGTGTGGTATGTGACGTGTAGTATGGACGTGACGTGTGGTAAGTTGTGACGTGTGGTATGGACGTCGTGGTAGTTGTGACGTGTGGTAAGTTGTGACGGGGTATGGACGTCGTGGTAAGTTGTGACGGTGGTATGGACGTCGTGTGGTAGTTGTGACGTGTGGTAGTGGACGTCGTGTGGTAGTTGTGACGTGCGGTTGGACGTCGTGTGGTAAGTTGTGGCGTGCGGTATGGACGTCGTGTGGTAA
Organism: Imbricaverruca yamaguchii; assembly: GCA_034440575.1. Lineage (NCBI taxonomy): Eukaryota > Metazoa > Arthropoda > Thecostraca > Neoverrucidae > Imbricaverruca > Imbricaverruca yamaguchii. The sequence continues at coordinate 39,696 of JAOTOL010000729.1, read as the reverse complement.
GTTGTGACGGCGGTATGGACGTCGTGTGGTAGTTGTGACGTGGGTATGGACGTCGTGTGGTAAGTTGTGACGTGTGGTGTGGCGTGTGGTAAGTTGTGACGTGTGTATGGACGTCGCGTGGTAGTTGTGACGGGGTATGACGTGTGGTAAGTTGTGACGTGGACGTCGTGGTGTTGTGACGTGCGTTGGACGTCGTGGTAAGTTGTGACGTGGGTATGGACGTCGTGTGGTAAGTTGTGACGTGTGGTATGGACGTCGTGTGGTAAGTTGTGACGTGTAGTATGGACGTCGTGTGGTAAGTTGTGACGTGTGGTGTGGACGTCGTGTGGTAAGTTGTGACGCACCTCCAGACGCTTGACTGGGATGTCTAGACTCTAGACGCCTGCAGTGTCTGACTGGACAGACACTGCAGTCGGTCAGACCGCCAGAATAGTAGGCCGCAGGCGTCTCTCCGGTCGCCGGTGTTGCCTGTGTTTGAGCCACAGGCTCCGAATCACGGCTGGTGACTGATGTGTTTGTTTTTCTCGCTCTAGCCGTTGGCCAGCGGCTGACACGGCGTGGTAAACATCGCCGGCCCACTGTGGTCGGATGCGGTTGAACTTTAATGGCCAGTGTGCGGCCTGCTGTCACTTTGCGGTCACGGTCGGTCCCTGCGGGACTGGTCGGTCGATTTTGGGTACCTCGCGCGCTTGTGCGTGTACACACACTGTGTGTGTTTTGACACGGCCGGACTGTTCTGGTTATGTTATGACACGGCCGGACTGTTCTGGTTATGTTATGACACGGCCGGACTGTTCTGGTTATGTTATGACACGGCCGGACTGTTCTGGTTATGTTATGACACGGCCGGACTGTTCTTGTTATGTCATGACACGGCCGAATGTTCTTTATATGTACGCACGAATTATTATTGATTTATGTTGTGTTTGACCGATCTTAAACTATGGAGTCGAGGCATCTGGTCCAAACTGAAAACCGCGGGTAATGCTGAAAATCCATATGGTCCCCCTGTCCGCTATTACATGCGGCCAGGTTCCCTCCCGGCCCGGCGCGGCTGCAGTCCGTGCTCTTTTGCAATGCGGTCAGGGCTTGATTGCGAGCGAGACGTCTGCTGGTGCATGCTGCATGCAGAGTATCTGGTCGGTGCAGTAGCGGCCGGTGATCTGGTCGGTGCAGTAGCGGCTGGTGATGTGGTCGGTGCAGTAGCGGCCGGTGATGTGGTCGGTGCAGTAGCGGCTGGTGATGTGGTCGGTGCAGTAGCGGCTGGTGCAGTAGCGGCCGGTGATGTGGTCGGTGCAGTAGCGGCCGGTGATGTGGTCGGTGCAGTAGCGGCCGGTGATGTGGTCGGTGCAGTAGCGGCTGGTGATGTGGTCGGTGCAGTAGCGGCTGGTGATGTGGTCGGTGCAGTAGCGGCTGGTGATCTGGTCGGTGCAGTAGCGGCTGGTGATGTGGTCGGTGATCTGGTCGGTGCAGTAGCGGCTGGTGATCTGGTCGGTGCAGTAGCGGCCGGTGATCTGGCCGGTGCAGTAGCGGCTGGTGAAAAAGAACAATGTTCTTCTTCATCCAAACATGGGGACTATTTGCAAGCTCGAGGAATGGGTGTGCCCCAGGCACAAGTGGCACCCGACTCATCACCGGGCCGCGTCCTGGGTGTCCTGCCTGCCACGTCCTGGCTGTCCTGCCTGCCGCGTCCTTTGTGCCCCGCTTGCCGCGTCCTGGGTGTCCCGCCTGCCGCGTCCTGGCTGCCACGCTTGCCGCGTCCTGGCATATCTACCACTCGTCAGCACTATTATTTCTGCCCTCCCTCCACCCCTCGCCCAAAAAATCAGAGCTCAGGAATCTGGGCTGTTGGCACATCACCACCATCTACCAACTTTTACTTTCCTTCAAAAACAGTTGTCCACGTGCATTTCTTTGTTAGCTCTGCCATTTCGCATCGCAGCACGTGTTGCGGCCGCTCGGACCTTCCATCGGTCCTCGACCGTCGACACTCGACTCCTATGGTCTCGGCCTGACCCGGCCCGCCCCAGGCCCACTACCAATGAGGCTCGGGTCCTTCCATGGCCCACGGTTTCTTGAATGTCAGGGTCCTTGCGCGACCCTGGCCAATGGCCGGCTCGGGCCACCCAGTGGCGAGCACTGCAATGCAAGCCAACGATTTTGTGGCGGGAAATCCCGCTACTGAGTACTCTCCCGAACTATCTCGTCTTCTCCTGAGCATCTAATCTCAGTTGGTGGGGCGCCGCGTCCGGCTGTTGTCCGGGTGGACCGGTCGGCGGCGGTACGGTGTTTTTCCATTACGGCGCCGTCCGAGTATGGCCTCCCCCGGCCGTCGTACATGGACTCTTCCGACCTGTTGACATGCGTACGGCTGTAATTACAGAACCGGCCGTGGCAACGGGTTACGGCCGATCGGTGGGCATCGGCGCGTCCACAGCCAGGACAAAGGGGCCATGGATACGACAGAATGTTTCGCGGAATGCAAATGCGACATTTTCTTGCGCTTCCTGTGGGAAGTGCTTGGAGAAAGTCGTGCCCGCGATTGCACTTCGTGGTCTTCGTTTCGAAAATCTGGCAGCTCTGAATAATTATTTATTCAATTTACATTTTACACACAGGTCCCTAATAGTCATTGCTATGGCTATGTGCCTCTGCGATGTATGTTTCTCATTCCACATACTACACGGTGGCACCGCCGTTGAATTTAGCGATGAGATGGTGTAGTCGGAGTTCGACCAACAAGCTCAGATTATCGTATACACAATGGCATGCTGGAAAATCGAGGTAAGGCACATGATGTTTATGTTAGTGCAGGCCTTTTCATACCGCAATAGCGTTCATATTTTGCGTAGTCGGTATCTCTCAATACCCCTGGGTGTGTTGCGTGCGAATTTGACTAGCCAGGAACGATTGCTCCATATTGATGCAAACGAGATAACTATTCCGCATATTTATTGATGCACCGATGTTCTGTTTATGCATGTAAGCAGGTGCGACACCCTATACTAGACGTGATCTAAAATACGCTGTAGTCGAGAGATCAGATTGTATGCGGCTTGTGAAGGCAGTAGGAGCAGTGCTGGACTTTCTTGTATTGCTTTAGAAGTAGACCAGATTTCGGCAGAGTACGAATGTTTCCTTGTTTGTCAAGAAAGTAGCCAGAACATTTCTTAAGCCTCTACTCTTGCGGAGGGTACCTACAAAAGGGCCTTAGGTCTTTACTATCGCGGTGGTTACACACAAAACGACCTTAGGTCTCTACCCTGGTGTAGAGTTGGGCGCGAATAATCAACTCTGGTCGAAGTGCCCTAAAGCCCAAATAACTAACTACCTCGTGGAGGGTACATACAAAGCGACCCTAGGTCTCTACTCTCGCGGTGGGTACGTGTAAGGCGTGACGAGCGTGGTCTGAAGGGAACACCAACCAAGCATCACCAAGTCTGCCGTGGCGAAGTACGATTGATCGTCTCGCGGGCCTTTGAGATAACCTTGACATTAAGTCTGATGTGCTCCTGGTTATCGATCGGCAACTCTGCAGAACATACAGCACCTGTGGGGCAGGGGCGGGTCTAGGAATATTCACCGGGTACTCATCTGGAGGAGCACTATTTCCCTGGAGAGTTTCGACTGTGAATTCCCTAAAGTGGCGCCTTCGGGTGGAAATTTGTTGCGCGGGAGGGACAGGGGGTGGCGATGGGAGCGCACCCAAAAATGCTGAAGGGGCGCCTTCTTCCTACGAGATCCGAGAATAAAAATTATTGGAGATGGAAGCTGGTGCACTCGAGCCTCCCCAGAGGCCTTTTCCCGATGATGGGGAGGACAACTTTCCATGGATGGGCAGGGACATATTCCCCTGTAACCGCCCTTGGCTGTGGGAGGAGCACTGTCAGATAGTGGTACCACAATACAGCCGGATCCGTTAGCCTTTCCATGCCGAAAACCACTACTGGGGCGGGGTTTAATTACCTGCCGGTGACTGTTTTTGAGCGCAGTGGCATAGTTTTTCACACCTATTGCAGTGACATAGTTTTCCGTACTTTTTGTGGTGGCGGGGACTGGCGGCTCAACCACTCAATTGCTTCCACTTGAACCCTTAGGCCCGTGGGCGTTAACCAGCTCGAATTGAGTTTGAAGCTGCTTAAGCTCCTCCCGAATAATTCCAGGGAAGTTCCACCCTTAACACATGGACATGGGAGCGGACAGTCGAGCGTCACTGCGACCAGCCGCGGCACGGAGTTGTGTCACTGCGACCAGCCGCGGCCCGACGCCGTGTCACTGCGACGCTTCCCCGTAACAACGCTTCCCCGTGCAGACGCAGCCAACAGCGTCCTGATGAGATGCTCAAGGTTGGTCACCTGCACCGGTGGCGGCTGGTGCACGAGGCTTTCGTAGCGGTCCTCGTATCACCTAACGGTCCTCACTTCGTCGTCGTGATAATGATGGTTATATATATATATATATATATATATATATACGTCACACACACACGCTGTAGACACCGAAGTGGCGCACAACGATTTCATGTCTTATCATGAAATCGTTGTGCGCCACTTCGGTGTCGACAGCCAGCAGCGAGTCTCAGCTTCATTGAGCTGCCGTGCCTCCTCCACCGTGGAGAGCTACCCAACCCTATATGCCGGGCCCCTACCACTTCGCCTGTTGCCGGGAGAGGAGAGCCCGGCTCGTGGTGTGTGCCTGGTGTCGGAAGCAAACAAACCGTAAGATACCCGGGTGAAAGGTCGCGTGATGCGATTATGTTCGCTGTTGGATGAGGACCAGCCAGAATGGTGTTTGTCAGGAGGACCAGCCGGATGGGTGTTTGTCGGGAGGACCAGCCAGATGGGTGTTTGTTGGGAGGACCAGCCCGGGTGTTTGTTGGGGACCAGCCGATGGGTTTTTGGGGCCGCCGACGGTGTTTGCGGACACCGCCGGTTGGCAGCGACGGGTGTTTGTCAGGAGACCAGCCGGATGGGTGTTTGCTGGGACGACCAGTCGGATGGGTGTTTGTCGGGAGACCAGCCGGATGGGTGTTTGTCGGGACGACCAGCCGGACGGGTGTTTGTCAGGAGGACCAGCCGGATGGGTGTTTGTCGGGACGACCAGCCGGATGGGTGTTTGTCGGGACGACCAGTCGGATGGGTGTTTGTGGGAGACCAGCCGGATGGGTGTTTGTCGGGACGACCAGCCGGATGGGTGTTTGTCGGGACGACCAGCCGGATGGGTGTTTGTCGGGACGACCAGCCGGATGGGTGTTTTCGTAGTCAGCTCGTCGCGTTTCGTTCTGGTGGGACGTGCTGAACTTCAGGCTGGCCAGACCTCGCTGACGACACCGATTTGTCAGCCGGTCGGAGTTGTGTGAGCTGTCGGCGATCTGGTCGTACATTGACGAGGTTGGCCGGCGCATTTGCACAATGTATGATGCAATTTGTTTTCGTTTGGTATTAGTGGACAAAAAAACTGGGAAACGCAGCCAAAAGATAATGGAATGTGGTTCATGTCGGATAAGCTTGTCTGATTTGAATGAGAATCGTACGACCTGTTGTCGCCTGATGACATTCGAAAATGAGTCTGGCTTCTATTTGCACATGTTAGGCCAAGGTGAGAATGAAGATCATGCGACGACTTTCTGTGCTCATTATAATGAGCACAGAATGACTCGAAATATGCGATACCTTTTGTCACGTGCTTTGCGCGCATTGTTACAAAATGTACAGGCTCTTAACGTACCGATCACACCGCGGTTTATGGTCAGGTCACGATCTAATCACAATTCGGTTTTCTAATGTAAAGGGTTTATAATAATCAAATCTAGACACCTTTTGTGGACCAGATCAGGAGCGGATACAGGAATAGCCGTAATTGTCTCGCGCCAAACCGGGTGTATCTTATGAGTTAAAAAAGGAACATTTTGTTGAAGTGCAGGAAGGGAAAAGGTTCGACAGGTACATCTTTCGCGTTGGGCGCTGTATAACCACTGCGGTTGATGCGCCCTAAAACCCAAATAACTAACTAACTACATCTTTCGCGTATCGCATTTTGTTTATCGCGATTCCACTTCGTGTCAATACCAGAAACTACGATAACTCGGCACGTCAATGGAGAAAGCCGTTGCGGTACGTTGATAAATTATGTTGTCACGGTCGGAAACCCGGTCAACGATAACGTATTGCTCTAACGATGCTAGTGTTGAGAAAGTGAACTGGGGCAACGCGACAGCTTGTCTGTCAGCTGGGCAACTGGGGCAGGCAGATTGTAACGCAGCGCGACCGGGCCGGCAAACATTAAGCGTACCGTCCGATAGCCATCGGGGGACGAGTGGCCTATGGGTAAGTTGCTTGTCTCACAATCGAAAGGTTGTGGGTTCGAGTCTCACCTGTCGCTACTCTTCGCCTGGGCGCTACATGACCAATGTAGTCGATGCGCCCTTAAGCCCTAATAACTAACTAACTAGCTACTCTTCGCCCGCGACCAATCGGCGTGAGAGATTGGCGACGCTACATGGCTCAACGGTCGATGCGTCGTAAAACCAATAACCAACCGATAGCCATCGATTGCCTCGGTAATCCCAAGTGTTGCGTTCAGATTACACCCGTCCTACAGACGGTCCCTTCAGTTGGTCGCTGCACGTTGTGGCCGAAGGTCATTCTCTCCGATTTCCGTGACGTGACTATCCTTGTTGCCAGCGGCCGCTTGCGTCATGACCGGGACGAGCCGCGGACGTGTTGACTGCGCATTGTGCTGAGCCGCGGACGTGTTGACTGCGCACTGTGCTGAGCCGCGGACGTGGTGACTGCGCACTGTGCTGAGCCGCGGACGTGGTGACTGCGACGTTCTGCGCACTGTGCTGAGCCGCGGACGTGGTGACTGCGCACTGTGCTGAGCCGCGGACTGGTGACTGCATGTGCTGAGCCGCGGACGTGGTGACTGCGCACTGTGCTGAGCCGCGGACGTGGTGATGCCTGTCTGAGCCGGGACATGGTGACTGCCTGTGAGCCGCGACGTGGTGACTGCACGTGCTGAGCCGCGGACGTGGTGACTGCCACTGTGCTGAGCCGCGGACGTGGTGACTGCGCACTGTGCTGAGCCGCGGACGTGGTGACTGCGCACTGTGCTGAGCCGTCGACGGTGACTCTGCACCGGGCTCCGGGCCGTCACCCGCGGCGCAGTAACGCCCCGAAGTGGGGGGGGCACTCTCGTCCCGCGGCACACCGGGCCAGACGCGCCGCTGCCGCCGACGGCCAGGTCCGACGCCGTCCGGTACGGCCTGGCGACCTGTACGGTGCACAATCTCCCCCGGAGACGTGGCGCTTCATTTGTGTATTCATTACGTGGCGGCAACGGCCTTGGCGCGCCAGACAGACTATTATTCGCCTCGAGTCAAGGGCAAGGCGGACGGGAGGAACAAGCTCATGGAGATTACAGACGACAGACAACAAACATGCCTGCCTTCGCGCTTAGTTCCGGTACTTCAGATCAGTCTTCATCGGACGGCGGTGCATAATGCATGTCTTCACCGGCAGTGATTGCATGATGCGTGTCTTCACGGCATCAGGACGCGCGCATGGTGGTACCGTCGGCAAGCTTGTTGGTTGGTCGGTTATTGGTTTTTACGACACAGACCGTTGAGTCATGTAGTGTCGCCAATCTCTCACGCCGATTGGTCGCGGGCGAAGAGTAGCGACAGGTGAGACTCGAACCCACAACCTTTGGATTGTGAGACGAGCAACTTACCCCTAGGCTACTCGTCCCCTCGGTAAGCTTGTTGAATAGCCGGGGCGCCACATGGGCAAGGAGACTTCGTCCAGAACCAGATGACACACGTTCCAAGTGACATGGCACGTAGCATACCACGTGATATGGAATGGTCGGCCCTGCCTAGTGCCTCGTCACGTGTAATATTGATATACTGTCTTGCCTGGTGCCTCGTTACGTGTAATATTGATATACTGTCTTGCCTAGTGCCTCGTTACGTGTAATAGCCGGCCCTGTATATTGTCTCGTCACGTGGAGTAGCTGGTCCTGTATAGTATCTCGTCACGTGGAATAGCTGGTCCTGCCTAATTTAACGAGATTTATCTGTTGCTTTGCTGGCAGGAACAAGAGAGCTGGGTGCATGACGAAGTTGCATGTCGTTTGTTATGGTTATGCAGTGATGGAAGACTAGCTGCTCAGCTGGTAGCCACCTCATAAGGCAACATCAGGTGGCGCCGAAGGAGCGCGTCTAGTGATGTTCCTCTCACGCTCAACTTTTCATACAATGTAAATATTTGACTTACGTGGATTTTTAGATTCAACAAGCAGTGCTGGTCGCTTCGCTCCTTTGTAACCTTCTCCCGCGAAAGGCTGTCAATACATTCGGTGTGACCATTTCACAGCTTCGGCTAGGGCGCTGGATCCATTACTATGTTGTCATTCAAGAGTATACCTTCAAATTTTTGTCATAATACATGTGTATATAATATGACATGATTAACCCTAAACCAAACTCGAAATCATTGAATTCAATTTCGGGGACGAGTAGTGTAGGGGTAAGTTACCCGTCTCACGATCGAAAGATTGTGGGCTCCAGTCTCACCTGTCGCTACTCTTCGTTCGCGACCAATCGGCGTAAGAGATTGGCGACGCTCCATGACTCAGCGGTCGACATGTCCTAAAACCAACAACCACCCGAATTCAATTTCAATTTCGTACACTATAATTTTGGCCCACCCCAAGCAGGTACTTGTGAACATTGAACCACAATTGAACATGTAGTTTTGGAGTTTGCAGATATGTGCATTTTACATCCTCCTTTTCCTGTGCTGTAATCAGGACTCGTATGTCTTGCGGGCCTTGATCATTTACTCCTCTGCCGCGTTGGTTAAGGGGAAAATGGACAAGTTCGGACCAGTCACTACTCTTCCTTTGGATGTCACCACCACTGCTTCTGACTTCACATTCCGCGCACATGAATTGCTATCTCATGTGGTCCTTGTATTTGTTTGCGTGTTACCCATGCGACTGCATGGTGCTGTAGTATAACTTTTCATCGGACAGAATTGAAGAAACCAAGGCGTACTTGTAAAGTCCTGTCTCGTTATCCATCTCAATTCCCTATCCCGCCAGATTGCGCCATCACGTTCTCCAGTTCCTCCCCCGTTGTCACGTGATCAATATCTGTTCCTGGTCTGTTCCCTGTTTCAGTTATCTATATGTACAGCAGTTTTTGTATTCCTGTATTTGATATCGGCATGTCCGGATGGCAGTGCGTCTAGCGAGGAAGCGCGTGCTAATGCAAATTTCGCAACCGCTGAAACCGTTATTGCTCAAAGTAACCGTCCAAACCGTGGAAGTAAAAGTGCTATTGCATTGTGCCCTTAGGCCCTTTCGATTCCGAAGTCTGAGGAGGTACTGGCCCGTTGCCGGTCAGTTTTGTACTGTGATCTTGTTTGGGTGTTGTGAAGTTGTTCCACAGTGTAGCACGTCACCGGCGCCGTATAACAGTGTGACGTGAGCCATGTTTGCGTGGGTGCGCGTGAGCCATGCTTGCGTGGTTGCGCGTGAGCCATGTTTGCGTGGGTTGCGCGTGAGCCATGTTTGCGTGGGTGCGCGTGAGCCATGTTTGCGTGGGTGCGCGTGAGCCATGTTTGCGTGGGTGCGCGTGAGCCATGTTTGCGTGGGTGCGCGTGAGCCATGCTTGCGTGGGTGCGCGTGAGCCATGCTTGCGTGGGTGCGCGTGAGCCATGTTTGCGTGGGTGCGCGTGAGCCATGCTTGCGTGGGTGCGCGTGAGCCATGTTTGCGTGGGTGTGCGTGAGCCATGCGTGCGTGGGTGCGCGTGAGCCATGTTTGCGCGGGTGCACGTGCACCATATCAGCAGCGGGGAAGTGTCACCGGGTCGCTGTCTGAGGCCGGGCGTCGCCCGCTAACGGTACACAGTCCATGTTTTGACGGCTCGAGGCGCTCCTCGCGCTCAGTCGACCTTGAAGTGTCCAGCTCGTGCGGTGGCCACGCACACTGCGCTCTCTCGTAGATAAGTTATTCGGGCTTTAGGGCGCATCGACTGCATTGGTCATGTAGCTTGTCGCAGCTGAGGGGATGGAAACTACAGACGTTTGAAGTCGTCGATTGTTTACATGCGACACCCGTAGGGTCGATGCTAACCTGATCTAAATTTGGGTTGTCCCCCCCCCCGGTCCCGCTCTCTCGTACGTATGCCTTCACAACGGCACAACGGCATTGGGATATTTCGCATGGGAAATGTCACTTGACGGCAGCAATATTTACATCTGGAATACAATATTTACTTCTGGAATGCAATATTTACATCTGTAATACAATACTTACACCTGGAATACAATATTTACTTCTGGAATGCAATATTTACATCTGTAATACAATACTTATACCTGGAATACAGTATTTCCTTCTGGAATGCAATATTTACATCTGTAATACAATACTTACACCTGGAATACAATATTTCCATCTGGAATACATTATTCTGCTTTTGAGCTTTCGCATTTGTCAGCAGGTATGAATTGTTTGCTGGCGATGCATGTCGTACGATACGTTGGCATTCATACGGCTGAGCTTCTAGTCTGTGTAATGATATCGGGGGAAACATGCAGTAGATAATGAGATGAGCGGGGCAACGGTGGGGAGGAGGTGGAGCGTGCAGAAGACAAACAAACTACATTGATCATGTGCAATTCAACGTCCCATAGGGATAGCTGGCGGGAAATATTCAGTGTTCGCATTTGCATGCAACAGCCAGCCGAAGATAAATATCAACACACCGTTGCGCCGCCCCTGCGATCCCAGTTCCGCAAGGGGCTGGCAGACTGATGCGTGGACTAACAAAGTCACGCTCAGATCTGGCCTCATAAAACAGCCTTACAGCGTGCGGCGTCGCAAGAGATGGATCATGCATATGTGCGCACCTATGAATGTGTTTTTGCACCAGCAGCCGTGTGATGGCGGGTAGTCTAGGATTAGGTGCCCGTCTCCCGACCGAAAGGTTGTGGGTTCGATTCTCACCTCACGATACTTTTCGGGTGGTGGTTGTTGGTTTTACGACACGTCGACCGTTCAGTCATGTAGCGTCGCCAAACTCTCACGCCGATTGGTCGCGGGCGAAGAGTAGCGACAGGTGAGACTCAACCCCACCATCTTCCGATCGTGAGACGGGTAGCTTACCCCTAGGCTACTCGTCCCCGCCGATACTTCCCGCCGGCGACCAGTCGGCGACCAGAGACTGGCGGCACCGATACTCCAAGACATTCGACCCTTTGCGAAGTTGATACCGCCAACCATCGTCGATGCGTACGGGGCAGCCTGTGACACCACACAAGAAACACGACAGATAAGACAAGGAGAAGTACAAGCAGCGTGAAAACATTACGCCACAGGCCACGCGAGCGATGGCTAGAAGCACTGATACAAAGCTGCACAAGTAGAATAACACTTCATATTGTTTGGCGTCCGTGTCGCGGCTGTGCGGTGGGGAGAGACTGGCAGCAAGCGCTTCAGCATGCCGGCAAACGCTTCAGCTAAGCTATGGACCGGGCACACGTGTCGGTGGGCAGCTCGTACCAGTCTACAGCTGGGCACGTGCAGCTGTGCGGACGATAGTCTACAGCGGGGCAGCTGTGTGGACGATAGTCTACAGCGGGGCAGCTGTGCGGACGATAGTCTACAGCTGGGCACGTGCAGCTGTGCGGACGATAGTCTACAGCGGGCCAGCTGTGCGGACGATAGTCTACAGCGGGCACGTAGCTGTGTGGACGATAGTCTACAGCGGGGCCAGCTGTGTGGACGATAGTCTACAGCGGGCAGCTGTGCGGGCTATAGTCTACAGCCGGGCAGCTGTGTGGACGATAGTCTACAGCGGGGCAGCTGTGCGGACGATAGTCTAAACGGATTACTCTGTCAACTAGTCTACAGCGGGGCAGCTGTGTGGACGATAGTCTACAGCGGGGCAGCTGTGTGGACGATAGTCTACAGCTGGGCACGTGCAGCTGTGTGGACGATAGTCTGCAGCGGGGCAGCTGTGCGGACGATAGTCTACAGCGGGGCAGCTGTGCGGACGATAGTCTACAGCGGGCCAGCTGTGCGGACGATAGTCTACAGCGGGCCAGCTGTGCGGACGATAGTCTACAGCGGGGCAGCTGTGCGGACGATAGTCTACAGCGGGGCAGCTGTGTGGACGGTAGTCTACAGCGGGAGCAGCTGTGTGGACGATAGTCTACAGCGGGCCAGCTGTGCGGACGATAGTCTACAGCGGGCCAGCTGTGCGGACGATAGTCTACAGCGGGGCAGCTGTGCGGACGATAGTCTACAGCGGGGCAGCTGTGCGGACTATTGTCTACAGCGGCCGGATTTATCGCAGCGGGTAGTGAGGCCCGATCGAATGGCGCCCGGCTTTTTGGCGCCACATGACTGACGCAATCGAAGCGCCCCTAAACTCCAGTAACAACGAATGTTGCGAGGAACAGCGGAAGTTTCCGCGGTTTTGGATGCCCTTCCATGTCGCTGTTGAATGCAGGTTGGTTGATACTTACCCGAGCTAGAAGAAGCGCACCACTGACTGTCCAACCGCCCAAGGCCAGTTGCAGTGCGCATATCGAACTGAATTATTTATAAATATTACTTTATTAAGATGTGTTTGAGCTTTTTCGCAAAAGTGAATATTGAATATTTCCTACCAGCTATCCCTATGGAACGTTGAATTGCACATGATCAACGTAGTGGTTTTTTTTTCTTCTGCGCGCTCCACCTCCCCACCTATAGCACTCCCCCCCCTGCCATTGAAGTCAGGGAGGGGGTGGCAGGAAGGCATGTGCCGGGGTTATCCATTTAAGGGCTACTGGGGTTCTGGATGGTGCGGCGGCCAAGGCGGTAGCATGACGTCAGAATGGCGGCGCGTTTGATCAAGAGGCAGGGCACGGGATTCCCAGACTGGCGGCGAATCGGGCATGCCGCCAAATGATTTCGGCTGCGGGAAGAGCCGATGACGCGCTCGGAGAAGCTGAGCTAGAGGGGCTCGGCGCGACCCAGCGGCTGTGCGGCAGGTTAGTCGCACCAGGTCGCACCTCGTGTGTGATTCGCTCAAGTAATGTATGCACCTGCCGAGCTGATATGCACCTGCCGAGGTTTCCCCAGACATCTTCTATTCGAATGTGACAATCTGGCTCGTGTTTAAGCAAGCTTATTATGGGTGCAATGCAACCTACCTGGGTTGACGCACCATAAAACCCCAATAATAATCATCAGCATTGGTGACTTGAGCTCCGATGGCGAAAGCTCGCGCATTGCGGTCTCCACTGCCGACAGAGCCAGTGCCACACCACGGCTTGTGCCATCGCACACGCTGAACTGGCTGACAGCTGGCCAGGAACACCTCGAGTTGCTGCGAGCCAGATGCTGACACTCGGCGCAATGAGCGCGCACAGGGGCGCTGTCTACGTGATTGTCTGATCTCCTGCATAGACGTCGGTGCTGGTCGGCGGCGAAGGCAATCCGGTCAGACAGGGACACACCTGACACACCCGTCATCTGTCACCTGACACCTGACATCCACCACCTGCTGACGCACCTGACATCCACCACCTCCTGACGCACCTGACATCCACCACCTCCTGACGCACCTGACATCCACCACCTCCTGACGCACCTGACATCCACCACCTCCTGACGCACCTGACATCCACCACCTCCTGACGCACCTGACATCCACCACCTCCTGACGCACCTGACATCCACCACCTCGGTCGCCAGTCGGCTGACATGGCCCACACGGGACAAGGCTCCTGCGCACCGACTCCACCCGCTCGCGCGTTGCACGTGACCTGGGACAATGGCTCTGACGCACCTGCCCCCGCCGCTCGGCGGGGGTCCATCAGCCGTTGTCACGTGACCTGGGACAATCCCACCTCCGCTCCCGCCGCTCGGCGGGGGTCCATCAGCCGTTGTCACGTGACCTGGGACAATGGCTCTGCCGTACCGCTCCCGCCGCTCGGCGGGGGTCCTTCAGCCGTTGTCACGTGACCTGGTACAATGGCTCTGCCGTACCGCTCCCGCCGCTCGGCGGGGGGCCTTCAGCCGTTGTCACGTGACCTGGGACAATGGCTCTGCCGTACCGCTCCCGCCGCTCGGCGGGGTGACCGTCCATCAGCCGTTGTCACGTGACCTGGGACAATGGCTCTGCCGTACCGCTCCCGCCGCTCGGCGGGGTGACCGTCCATCAGCCGTTGTCACGTGACCTGGGACAATTGCTCGGTCGCCAGCGCTCCCGCTGCTCGGCAGGGTAGCTTAGAGGTTAAGCTGATTGTCTGGCAAGCCAGAGCTGCGGGGTTCGATTCCCCACGATGCCCGACCTTCCCGCCGCAGTGAGGGGCAGGCGACGCCACGTGGCCTCAGCTGCTGAGTGCGTCGCAAAGTGCTACCACCCTACCACCAGGGTGACCGTCTACCTGCGCGTGTCGCATCGTCACGGCATGGCGCAGCTTATCGTCCGCCGTCCTTCCGGTGTGCACGCGTCTCTGCTCTATCGCACAACTACCAACGCGACAGCATCCCGGCCTGCGCGACCCTGATTTGGTGGCGCCGCGATAGTGGACTTCCGACGGTGTTGTGGGTTTGTGCGTCGCGCAGGGTGGTGGAGTTCCCACCGGTGGATGGGTTTGGGGGTTTGTGCGTCGCGCAGGGTGGTGGAGTTCCCACCGGTGGATGGGCTTGGGGGTTTGTGCGTCGCGCAGGGTGGTGGAGTTCCCACCGGTGGATGGGCTTGGGGGTTTGTGCGTCGCGCAGGGTGGTGGAGTTCCCGCCGGTGGATGAGTTCGGGACACTTGCGGAGGATTTGGCTGTGCCGTGGCCGGTGATGTGAGATACACATGAGGATCATGTGTATGTGAGAGATGCGCTGGGGACGTCAGTCAGTTGTGGACGTTGACGCTCAGAAGGCAGACCGAGGCGTCCAGTCGTGTCGGCCGTGGCGCCATTGGCGCTCAAGGCGCCTCACCAGTGCATTGGCTGGCCAGCAGTGTGGACCTCGTCCAGCTGCTCCTCTAGGTCAGTGGTGCCGCTCCCGGGCTCCGGTGTAGGTCAGTGGTGCCGCTCACGGGCTCCGGTGTATAGCCACCACCACGACGGTCGGTGTATAGTCCCCACCACGACGGTCGGTGTATAGTCCCCACCACGACGGTCGGTGTATAGTCCCCACCACGACGGTCGGTGTATAGTCCCCACCACGACGGTCGGTGTATAGCCCCCACCACGACGGTCGGTGTATAGTCCCCACCACGACGGTCGGTGTATAGCCCCACCACGACGGTCGGTGTATAGTCCCCACCACGACGGTCGGTGTATAGTCCCCACCACGACGGTCGGTGTATAGTCCCCACCACGACGGTCGGTGTATAGCCCCCACCACGACGGTCGGTGTATAGTCCCCACCACGACGGTCGGTGTATAGCCCCCACCACGACGGTCGGTGTATAGCCCCCACCACGACGGTCGGTGTATAGTCCCCACCACGACGGTCGGTGTATAGTCCCCACCACGACGGTCGGTGTATAGCCCCCACCACGACGGTCGGTGTATAGTCCCCACCACGACGGTCGGTGTATAGTCCCCACCACGACGGTCGGTGTATAGTCCCCACCACGACGGTCGGTGTATAGTCCCCACCACGACGGTCGGTGTATAGCCCCCACCACGACGGTCGGTGTATAGTCCCCACCACGACGGTCGGTGTATAGCCCCCACCACGACGGTCGGTGTATAGCCCCCACCACGACGGTCGGTGTATAGTCCCCACCACGACGGTCGGTGTATAGTCCCCACCACGACGGTCGGTGTATAGTCCCCACCACGACGGTCGGTGTATAGTCCCCACCACGACGGTCGGTGTATAGCCCCCACCACGACGGTCGGTGTATAGTCCCCACCACGACGGTCGGTGTATAGTCCCCACCACGACGGTCGGTGTATAGTCCCCACCACGACGGTCGGTGTATAGTCCCCACCACGACGGTCGGTGTATAGTCCCCACCACGACGGTCGGTGTATAGTCCCCACCACGACGGTCGGTGTATAGTCCCCACCACGACGGTCGGTGTATAGTCCCCACCACGACGGTCGGTGTATAGTCCCCACCACGACGGTCGGTGTATAGTCCCCACCACGACGGTCGGTGTATAGCCCCACCACGACGGTCGGTGTATAGTCCCCACCACGACGGTCGGTGTATAGTCCCCACCACGACGGCCGGTGTATAGTCCCCACCACGACGGTCGGTGTATAGTCCCCACCACGACGGTCGGTCCCGCGGTGTATAGGCCCCACCACGACGGTCGGTGTATAGTCCCCACCACGACGGTCGGTGTATAGCCCCACCACGACGGCTCGGTGTATAGTCCCCACCACGACGGTCGGTGTATAGTCCCCCCACGACGGTCGGTGTATAGTCCCCACCACGACGGTCGGTGTATAGCCCCCACCACGACGGTCGGTGTATAGTCCCCACCACGACGGTCGGTGTATAGTCCCCACCACGACGGTCGGTGTATAGTCCCCACCACGACGGTCGGTGTATAGTCCCCACCACGACGGTCGGTGTATAGTCCCCACCACGACGGTCGGTGTATAGTCCCCACCACGACGGTCGGTGTATAGTCCCCACCACGACGGTCGGTGTATAGTCCCCACCACGACGGTCGGTGTATAGTCCCCACCACGACGGTCGGTGTATAGTCCCCACCACGACGGTCGGTGTATAGTCCCCACCACGACGGTCGGTGTATAGTCCCCACCACGACGGTCGGTGTATAGTCCCCACCACGACGGCGGCGGTGTATAGTCCCCACCACGACGGTCGGTGTATAGTCCCCACCACGACGGTCGGTGTATAGCCCCCACCACGACGGCCGGTGTATAGTCCCCACCACGACGGCCGGTGTATAGTCCCCACCACGACGGTCGGTGTATAGCCCCACCACGACGGCCGGTGTATAGTCCCCACCACGACGGTCGGTGTATAGTCCCCACCACGACGGTCGGTGTATAGATAGCCCCACCACGACGGTCGGTGTATAGCCCCCACCACGACGGTCGGTGTATGCCCCCACCACGACGGTCGGTGTATAGCCCCCACCACGACGGTCGGTGTATAGCCCCACCACGACGGCGGTGAAGCCCCACCACGCGCCCACCACGACGGTCGGTGTATAGCCCCACCACGACGGTCGGTGTATAGCCCCCACCACGACGGTCGGTGTATAGTCCCCACCACGACGGTCGGTGTATAGTCCCCACCACGACGGTCGGTGTATAGTCCCCACCACGACGGTCGGTGTATAGTCCCCACCACGACGGTCGGTGTATAGTCCCCACCACGACGACGGTCGGTGTATAGTCCCCACCACGACGGTCGGTGTATAGTCCCCACCACGACGGTCGGTGTATAGTCCCCACCACGACGGTCGGTGTATAGTCCCCACCACGACGGTCGGTGTATAGTCCCCACCACGACGGTCGGTGTATAGTCCCCACCACGACGGTCGGTGTATAGCCCCCACCACGACGGTCGGTGTATAGCCCCCACCACGACGGTCGGTGTATAGCCCCCACCACGACGGCCGGTGTATAGTCCCCACCACGACGGTCGGTGTATAGCCCCACCACGACGGTCGGTGTATAGCCCCCACCACGACGGTCGGTGTATAGCCCCACCACGACGGTCGGTGTATAGTCCCCACCACGACGGTCGGTGTATAGTCCCCACCACGACGGTCGGTGTATAGTCCCCACCACGACGGTCGGTGTATAGCCCCACCACGACGGTCGGTGTATAGTCCCCACCACGACGGTCGGTGTATAGCCCCCACCACGACGGTCGGTGTATAGCCCCACCACGACGGTCGGTGTATAGTCCCCACCACGACGGTCGGTGTATAGTCCCCACCACGACGGTCGGTGTATAGTCCCCACCACGACGGTCGGTGTATAGCCCCACCACGACGGTCGGTGTATAGCCCCACCACGACGGTCGGTGTATAGCCCCCACCACGACGGTCGGTGTATAGCCCCCACCACGACGGTCGGTGTATAGTCCCCACCACGACGGTCGGTGTATAGCCCCCACCACGACGGTCGGTGTATAGCCCCCACCACGACGGTCGGTGTATAGCCCCACCACGACGGTCGGTGTATAGTCCCCACCACGACGGTCGGTGTATAGTCCCCACCACGACGGCCGGTGTATAGCCCCCACCACGACGGTCGGTGTATAGTCCCCACCACGACGGTCGGTGTATAGTCCCCACCACGACGGCCGGTGTATAGTCCCCACCACGACGGTCGGTGTATAGCCCCACCACGACGGTCGGTGTATAGTCCCCACCACGACGGTCGGTGTATAGCCCCCACCACGACGGTCGGTGTATAGTCCCCACCACGACGGTCGGTGTATAGCCCCCACCACGACGGTCGGTGTATAGCCCCCACCACGACGGTCGGTGTATAGTCCCCACCACGACGGTCGGTGTATAGTCCCCACCACGACGGTCGGTGTATAGTCCCCGACGGTCGGTGTATAGCCCCCACCACGACGGTCGGTGTATAGCCCCCACCACGACGGTCGGTGTATAGCCCCCACCACGACGGCCGGTGTATAGTCCCCACCACGACGGTCGGTGTATAGTCCCCACCACGACGGTCGTATTGCCAACGACGGTGGTGTATAGCCCCACCCGACGGTCTTATAGCCCCACCACGACGGCGGTGTATAGCCCCACCACGACGGTCGGTGATTATAGTCCCCACCACGACGGCCCACCACGACGGTCGGTGTATAGTCCCCACCACGACGGCCGGTGTATAGCCCCCACCACGACGGTCGGTGTATAGCCCCCACCACGACGGTCGGTGTATAGCCCCCACCACGACGGTCGGTGTATAGTCCCCCACGCCTTAACCACGACGGTCGGTGTATAGTCCCCACCACGACGGTCGGTGTATAGTCCCCACCACGACGGTCGGTGTATAGCCCCACCACGACGGTCGGTGTATAGCCCCACCACGACGGTCGGTGTATAGTCCCCACCACGACGGTCGGTGTATAGCCCCACCACGACGGTCGGTGTATAGCCCCCACCACGACGGTCGGTGTATAGTCCCCACCACGACGGTCGGTGTATAGTCCCCACCACGACGGCCGGTGTATAGCCCCACCACGACGGTCGGTGTATAGCCCCCACCAACGCCACCACGACGGTCGGTGTATAGCCCCCACCACGACGGTCGGTGTATAGTCCCCACCACGACGGCCGGTGTATAGTCCCCACCACGACGGTCGGTGTATAGTCCCCACCACGACGGTCGGTGTATAGTCCCCACCACGACGGTCGGTGTATAGTCCCCACCACGACGGTCGGTGTATAGTCCCCACCACGACGGCCGGTGTATAGTCCCCACCACGACGGTCGGTGTATAGTCCCCACCACGACGCCTTACACCCGCCGGTCGTGGTGTAACAGCCGACCGGCGGGTGTAAGGCCGTGTAACGCCTTACGACGCCTTATAGCCCGTGTAACAGCCCGTACCGGGTAACGGACGGGCTTTACAGCCGTACACCCGCCGGCCGGTGTATAGCCCGTGTAACAGCCCGTAACCGGTGTAAGTCGTGCTGGATCCGTTATGACGCAGCACAGTCCACATTGGCTTCCGTAACACGTTATCGTACATCCGGGCATAGGTATCGGCGTCGTATCGTAGTTGTCGTTGATGGCCTGAATAACCGATCACGTGATCACTGAACGGTAGTCAAGTGGCACTTCTGGCGTGTCACGTGACCGGCGTCGCATCTGTCACGCGAGGAGTACTGGCTCCTCCACTGCTGTATACTGGAGCTGTCACGTGATGATTACTGGCTCCTTCACTGCTGTATACTGGAGCTGTCACGTGATGATTACTGGCTCCTCCACTGCTGTATACTGGAGCTGTCACGTGATGATTACTGGCTCCTCCACTGCTGTATACTGGAGCTGTCACGTGATGATTACTGGCTCCTCCACTGCTGTATACTGGAGCTGTCACGTGATGATTACTGGCTCCTCCACTGCTGTATACTGGAGCTGTCACGTGATGATTACTGGCTCCTTCACTGCTGTATACTGGAGCTGTCACGTGATGATTACTGGCTCCTTCACTGCTGTATACTGGAGCTGTCACGTGATGATTACTGGCTCCTCCACTGCTGTATACTGGAGCTGTCACGTGATGATTACTGGCTCCTCCACTGCTGTATACTGGAGCTGTCACGTGATGATTACTGGCTCCTCCACTGCTGTATACTGGAGCTGTCACGTGATGATTACTGGCTCCTCCACTGCTGTATACTGGAGCTGTCACGTGATGATTGCTGGCTCCTCCACTGCTGTATACTGGATCTGTCACGCGAGGAATACTGGCTCCTCCACTGCTGTATACTGGAGCTGTCACGTGGTGATTGCTGGCTCCTCCACTGCTGTATACTGGATCTGTCACGCGAGGAATACTGGCTCCTCCACTGCTGTAGAGGTAGAGATGAATACTGGAGCTGTCACGCGAGGAATACTGGCTCCTCCACTGCTGCTTACTGGAGCTGTCACGTGAGGAATACTGGCTCCTCCAGCAGTACATACTGGAACCATGTGTGACCAAAGCCATGTTGTTTTCGTCCGCTTGCGCAGGGCTGGAGATCTCTCACGACGCCGGGGGTCCAAGTCCTTATTTTCAGGGCATGTTTCCGGGATCCGGGCAATAGGGAAGATTACAACTTAACATTAGCAATGTGCCAGACCAGGCCGGTTCAGACCGCTCTGACTCACCCGGGGCTTCCAGCCACGTGCTTGGTCCTACATACAGAGTATTATTTTACACACTCGATTGATCATAGTCAATCAGTTGGAAATAACTTGCCAACTGCGCCTTGTGTAAGCAAACTATCGCATCTCACTGGGTGCTCAGACTTCGCGTGGGCGTCTTCCTTCGCCTGGCCTGGCCAAATATGGCTGACCTCGCCTCGTGCACGGCTTGTCTCCGTCCGTGTGGTCGCCATGGAAACGGCTGGGAACAAACACCAGTGGCTTATTTACGTCTGGACGGTCACCATGGAGACAGCTGGCAACAAACACCAGTGGTTTATCTACGTCTGGACGGTCGCCATGGAGACACTCGGAGACACCCAACAAATACCAGTGGTTTATCTACGTCTGGACGGTCGCCATGGAGACAGCTGGCAACAAACACCAGTGGTTTATCTACGTCTGGACGGTCGCCATGGAGGCGGCTGGGGACAAACACCAGTGGTGTATTTACGTCTGGGCGGTCGCCATGGGGGTGGCTTGGATCAAGCACCAGCAGCATCACGGGATACAGCTCGGTGACGCCACGAATATGATTATTCGGCGCCTGACGCGAGCCCAAGTCTGTGTTGCAATCGTGCGAAATGTCTATCGGTGCAAAGTGCAGCAGGCGGTTGCAAGCGCGCCCACGAGAAACCTGTCCGGTGCCATCGCTCTCTAGGTTATAAGTAGTGGTCTGTAGTCTAAGTATAAGTAGCCAAGCATGGGCGTCTTATTATTAGTTGTTTCAATTTTAGTTGTGCTCTGAAGGCCTTGAGTTTGAAACTAGCTAACGGCTACAATTTTCGGTCCGCCCGAGATCAGCTGTGACTAGTAACACTAGCTTCAGATAAGCTACCTCTCGAAATAACCAAATGCTCTTCTGTAGTCCAGGTGCATCATGGAGGGGTAGGAGATGAGCGGGGTGGGGAGGGGAGAAGTGAATGGGATTGCATGGTTCGATGCGCAGCTATAAATTGGAACACGATAAAATGTGGGTCTCGGGCAGACATTTTTCCATCCTTCCTGCTTTGGTTATACTGCTGCTTCAGAAGCTGCAGTCTTCAGACGAGACAGCACAAACTCCTGCACACGACATCCTCCCAGGTGGAGATTGTCTGAAACTGAGCTAGGGAACGGTCTTGGGCAGGCGACGCCCGAGGACGAACGGGTACAGTTAAAGGGGACGGGACGCTGATGCTCCATACACCATGGGGTGTTCCATGAAGCAAAACGGTACGTCATGTACCCCTCTGGTGACGATTTGGGCCGGGGGAAGACTGGCGAAATCCCTGCTGGTACCGTCTGGCGTGGTCAGTGTTGTGTGGGCCGGTCCAGGGTGACCTCTGACGCAGCGATCTTCAGCTCGAGCCAGTCCCGCCGAAAGGGTGGTAACGTGGCCATGCATCTGCCTTCATGTTGTAAGTCCACCCGTGTGCAAGGGCGCACTCAGGGTGTTTCTGTGGGGATGTGTTCACTTTTTTAGGTACAGCGAAGATATAGCATCGAGACACTTCATTGCGCTGCTATACACATTGTTGGTTGTGCGAGAGTAGCAGGTAACTGTGGTTGGTACGTATCTGGTGTGCAGAGTGGCATATAATGGAAACTGTTTCGGATGTTACCTGATGCCATTAAAGCGTGAAACTTTGGTGTCAACAAAAGAACGGTTATGAGCGCTACATGACCAATGCAGTCGACACGCCCTAAAGCCGAAAGAACTAACTCAACAAAAGAACGTCTACCCAGTGAAAGTTAAAGCGTAATTGGGCGAACTGTTGGGAGACATTGACAAAGTATCTGCCGTCCTTGCATGCCAACGAGACGGGAATCTCAGTCTCGGGAGATATCTCGGTTCCATCCGTCAGGGCCGATCGCAGCGACCGTCTGCGTCATCTCTGCCCGCCCGTTATCTGTGTCATGCACCGGCTGCATGTGCACCTGTGCACCAGGTGACGCTGTCACGCGGCACATCACGTGACGGCGTGTGGCAAGTGTGCCGTGACCGGGCGGCACGCAAAGTAATACAAAAATATACTAATACAAAAACTAATATACTAAAAGTATACTACTACAAAGAAAACCAATACAAAAAAACTAATACAAAAACTAGTATACTATAAAAAGTTAACTATAGAAACTAATGCAAAAAACGAATATGCTAAGAATATGAAATATATACAAAAAGCTCATATACTAAAAATATACTTCTACAAAGAAAACGAATACCAAAAAATTACCACTGCCCTGGATGGCATTCCATCGAGAGTCTGGGGTGTTGTATGCACTTTTGAGGGGAAATGTCCCCCCGATGTTGGATTTGCCCCTCCAATAATTCCAACTTTTAGCATGGGACCCTATTGAGCAATCGGAATCTGGGACGTGGTCGTGATATGGGTTTCTCGGAGTTGGCTTCTGGACTCCAGAGCTCAAGAGTTGAAAGGTCCCTTGCAGAGCAATAGTTGAATAGGCTGGAAAGTTGAATGGCCCTGGAGGTCGCCCGTTTCGCCCCATCCCTCCCCTTCCATTGGATCCGCCCCTGCCCCGGCTGGTGGTGATCGCCCAAACGAGGTGATGTCCGATGGAAAACGCAGACTCGGCTGATTTAAGACGCTCCATTGAACTGCTCCTTGCGAGTTTCGCTGTACCGCCTGCATAAGTCAGCGATCCTTAACCAACCGGGAACTGTGCTCCCCTCCCTCCCACTGCAGACCGCCCACCGGCTAGATAAATTTACCAGCGGAATTTCGCCTTTCTACCGCGCCAGCAGCTGCCGTTTTCTATCCTTGGTGCGCGGTCGGCGAACCTGATCATTGCGCGAGGATCCGCCGTTGTCTGGCTCAGGCGTGTGACCTTGGAGGCGCGGCAGCCAACAGCCAATCACAGCCGCGAACTCAACGCCGAGCCTCGTGCCACTTCCGGGGAAGTAAGCTGAGTGTTAGCGGCATTCTGTGTTGTGTTGCCACCGTTGTTTGATCCGTGGCAGCCCAACAGGCGGCGCAGTGGCGGAGGTAGTGGACGTATTTAGAGCCGAGTGTCGATGTCAGGCCTGTTCGACCTGTTGTATTTTCCCCGCTATGATGCGCGGATCACGGCTAGGCAAGGAGCGCGGCCCGTGCCATTGAGTCGCAGGAATCGCACACGGTGGCGGGTCATGCATGGCGGTTTAGCTCCCGGCACAGCCCGGCCTGTCCCTAGCCAGTGACGTGTCAGCCCCTGCCGGAGCAACCAGTGAAGTTACTGGTTATTGGTTTTACGACACATCGACCGTTGAGTCATGTAGCGTCGCCAATCTCTCACGCCGATTGGTAGCGGGCGAAGAGTAGCGACGGGTGAGACTCGAACCCACAACCTTTCGATTGTGAGACGAGCAACTTACCCCTAGGCTCCTCGTCCCCGAGCAACCAGTGAAGTGTTTGCCGCTCAACAGCCAGTGAGATGTCAGCCTGTCTCTAGGCTGACACCTCACTCTGTCTCTAGACTGACGGCATTAATTTGCGCCAAGCGGATTGGGCGCGAAGCAATGGTGGATGATTCGCGCTAAAATTCGGCACCAAGAGTGGTGTCCCCGCCTATTTGGGCTGCACAACAGCTGATCAATGCAGCTACTGGCATCGTCACTGCCGACCGTGGCTTTTCATCCGGCCCCATCCACCAAGGCCAATCCCCCAGGGAAGCCACTCGCGTGTACGCTTCCACAAAGCCACAGCCAGCACAAGAGACTTCCAACAGACACGCAGAACAAACCAGAACTACCAGTTTGTCATCCTTGGGGTCGCCGAACGTGCATGCCTGTACGCCATGCTAACTTGGGCTAATACTAACTGAAGTGTCAGCCCGTCCGCAGCCAGTGAAGTGTCAGGCCGTCCCTGACAGCCAGTAAAGTGTCAGGCCGTCCCTGACAGCCAGTGAAGTGTCAGGCCGTCCCTGACAGCCAGTGAAGTGTCAGGCCGTCCCTGACAGCCAGTGAAGTGTCAGGCCGTCCCTGACAGCCAGTGAAGTGTCAGGCCGTCCCTGACAGCCAGTGAAGTGTCAGGCCGTCCCTGACAGCCAGTAAAGTGTCAGGCCGTCCCTGACAGCCAGTGAAGTGTCAGGCCGTCCCTGACAGCCAGTAAAGTGTCAGGCCGTCCCTGACAGCCAGTAAAGTGTCAGGCCGTCCCTGACAGCCAGTGAAGTGTCAGCCGGTCTCCAGCCAGTGAAGTGTCAGCCGGTCTCCAGCCAGTGAGTTGTCAGCCCGTCCGCAGCCAGTAAAGTGTCAGCCTGTCCCTAGCCAGTGAAGTGTCAGCCGGTCTCCAGTCCCAGTCACCCGTCCCAGTCACCCGTCCCAGTCACCCGTCCCAGTCACCGTCCCAGTCACCCGTCCCAGTCACCCGTCCCAGTCCCAGTCACCCGTCCCAGTCACCCATCCCAGTCACCCGTCCCAGTCCCAGTCCCAGTCACCCGTCCCAGTCACCTGTCCCAGTCACCCGTCCCAGTCACCTGTCCCAGTCACCTGTCCCAGTCACCTGTCCCAGTCACCCGTCCCAGTCACCGTCCCAGTCCCAGTCACCCGTCCCAGTCCCAGGTCCCAGTCCCAGTCACCTGTCCCAGGTCCCAGTCCCAGGTCCCTATAACGTTTCAGCTGTCTGCCGGAGCCGTCTCATTCCGCCCGGCTCTGTTGTTTGGGCTGGGCCGTCGGCCGACCATGACCTACATCTGGGCGCCGACTCGACCTTGGCGGGCGGGCTTACGCCATGGTGTGTTGTCGTAGGAGGGGCCGGGCGGCGTGCCTGTGCTGCACTGTTGCTGGGCGTTGCCACCGGTGGCAGCCTCGGGAGAGACGTCCGCCACCGGGCCTGCTGCGCGTAAATGTGCTGCGAGACGAGCCGAAGGCTGTCCGAAGGCTGTCCGAATGCTGTCCGAATGCTGTCCGAATGCTGTCCGAAGGCTGTCAGAAGGCTGCTCAAGAAGAGCGTGGGGAGAGAGGGTTATTTTGACAGCGGTCGTGTAGGTTGACATGTCGGAGGATCGTCAAACGATTATGCTGGCCATCATTCATCACTTCCTATTACGGATCCGGAAGGGAAGATGTTCGAACGTAAGTTTTCAGAACATGGGCGTTAAGTGATCACGGTTTGGTCGAAGCGCCCTTAAACTCAAACTTTCAGAACATGGGGGGGGTACATTCGTCATTGAGCCGAAATACTATTTCCCCACAGCTGTACAGCATCGTTCCTCCCTCTTTGACAGCATCGTTGTACACACGATGAGTCCGTGTATTGATCGAGTGTACGTGAGTTCAATTCATGTACATAATTGTCATCAGATCTCCATGGTTCTGCCCGAGCCGTGTGGCGCAGTCATGTTCGCATCGGTGGGTTGGAGGCGGGGGTATTGCTTTGTATACCTTCGAGGGTGAAAGTGCCCCCTCAGTGTTTGCTTCCCCGCAATAATTTCAGCTTTTAACATTGTACCCATGGATTGGTCCTCCACTGCGTTTGGGCTTGTCCATTGCCTTCATGTATCCCCACAGTGAATTATAAAAGCCAACGCCCAGGTTTCGAGGCATGTTGTGTACTCTCCAAAAGCACGAAAATTATCTAGTAACGCCACGGTGGCTGGAGACCACAGACGAGAAGCCCACACCTGCGGTAGCGCCCGGCCCGCAATGACCTTGAACGGTGAGCATTGTTTCGCCACACGAGCCGAGCCCAAGCGTGTCGTCAACAACCAATCATCATCCAGCCGCCGCGAGCGCTTTCTGCCCGCGGCGAGACAATCTCTTCCGTGATTGGTGATCAATGTCGCAGGTACGCGACGTCTCTGTATCACCGGGCTTCGCCCCGTGGTGCAGTGATACGGCGATCACAGTACCAGGGTCACCCGATCCCACGTTAGCGCTGCTCACGCTCCGCCAGAAAACACTACTAGTACCGAGCCACGTGGTCCGCCAGAACACTACTAGTACCGAGCCACGTGGTTCGAGGTCGATCGGTGGCCGCGACCTTCAGATACCCACCCAGTCATTGATCATTGGCAGTCGGTTGGGATCTCGTTAATTTTTTTTTGGCTCGCAGCGCTCGAGATCCTATACACCAGGGCACCACCCAATTGGAGGTTTCTCGATATTGGTGTCTGTTGCTCTAGGTGTCTCATCCTTCAAGGATGATGGCGGTAACAGCAGACCCCGTGCTATACGTCTAAAACACCTCCCGTCAGTGATGTATCACATGTCATGTTTCAGATTAGCTCACGAATTCCAATAGACATCGGACATCTGATACCATAGCGTTAGTATCACGATTCCTACTTCACACATCTTATGCTGCATTGTCAGTACCACAACTCTACTTCGCAACATTTATGTTGTAACATCAGTATCAAAACTTCTACTCCGCAGCATCTAATATTGCAGTATCAGTATCACAACGTGTACTCCGTATCCCTGATACCTCAGCGTCAGCATCGCACCTTCCACTCCACGTCTCCGCATAATTCATGCGATTATCCTAGTAGCATGCGACGCATCTCGTAGTTCCTGCGCGCTGTATGACCGAAGCAGTCGAAGCGCCCCTAAGCCCAAATAACTAACTAACTCGTAGTTCCTGCGAAAATCACAACGAATGGCGATCGTGGCAGCTGCACGAATTCCGCGCCAGCGAGCGATCCGATTCGTCCCCTGCACGCGGCACGACCTCGAGAGTCTCGCTCGCCAGCGTTGAGTGCTTGTGTGCACATTTACGACGAAGCCGAGTCGTCGTCGTGTTGCAATTGGTCAGGTACTGCGAGGTGTGCTGCGTCGTGACGTTTCGTGGAATTGTGATCGCTCGGTGGCGGGATGTGTTGTGATCGCTCGGTGGCGGGATGTGTTGTGATCGCTCGGTGGCGGGATGTGTTGTGATCGCTCGGTGGCGGGATGTGTTGTGATCGCTCGGTGGCGGGATGTGTTGTGATCGCTCGGTGGCGGGATGTGTTGTGATCGCTCGGTGGCGGGATGTGTTGTGATCGCTCGGTGGCGGGATGTGTTGTGATCGCTCGGTGGCGGGATGTGTTGTGATCGCTCGGTGGCGGGATGTGTTGTGATCGCTCGGTGGCGGGATGTGTTGTGATCGCTCGGTGGCGGGATGTGTTGTGATCGCTCGGTGGCGGGATGTGTTGTGATCGCTCGGTGGCGGGATGTGTTGTGATCGCTCGGTGGCGGGATGTGTCGCTCGGTGGCGGGATGTGTTGTGATCGCTCGGTGGCGGGATGTGTTGTGATCGCTCGGTGGCGGGATGTGTTGTGATCGCTCGGTGGCGGGATGTGTTGTGATCGCTCGGATTTTGTATCGCTGGTGGCGGGATGTGTTGTGATCGCTCGGTGGCGGGATGTGTTGTGATCGCTCGGTGGCGGGATGTGTTGTGATCGCTCGGTGGCGGGATGTGTTGTGATCGCTCGGTGGCGGGATGTGTTGTGATCGCTCGGTGGCGGGATGTGTTGTGATCGCTCGGTGGCGGATGTGTTGTGATCGCTCGGTGGCGGGATGTGTTGTGATCGCTCGGTGGCGGGATGTGTTGTGATCGCTCGGTGGCGGGATGTGTTGTGATCGCTCGGTGGCGGGATGTGTTGTGATCGCTCGGTGGCGGGATGTGTTGTGATCGCTCGGTGGCGGGATGTGTTGTGATCGCTCGGTGGCGGGATGTGTTGTGATCGCTCGGTGGCGGGATGTGTTGTGATCGCTCGGTGGCGGGATGTGTTGTGATCGCTCGGTGGCGGGATGTGTTGTGATCGCTCGGTGGCGGGATGTGTTGTGATCGCTCGGTGGCGGGATGTGTTGTGATCGCTCGGTGGCGGGATGTGTTGTGATCGCTCGGTGGCGGGATGTGTTGTGATCGCTCGGTGGCGGGATGTGTTGTGATCGCTCGGTGGCGGGATGTGTTGTGATCGCTCGGTGGCGGGATGTGTTCCCGATGCCCGCGAAAGTGCGACGCCGGGATTTTCACCACGCGGCGCGGTACCAGCGATAGCAGTTATACGGACCGATGTCTGGATTGAGATGTGTCCATGACCCACGCATGCGCCTGGGGGTGTTACCGGACGCCAGGATTTTCACCACGCGGCGCGGTAGGGGCCACGCTCGACGATGGCGGTTATACGGACCGATGTCGGGATTGAGATGTGTCCATGGCCCACGCATGCGCCTGGGGGTGTTACCGGGGCGGCGGATTCTCCTCGACAGTCGTGCCGGTGTCGCAGCTGTGACGGCACACAACAACCGCAATCGCCACAGCATGACGTTCCAAGGAGCGCGCGAATGTAAGGCTGTAAATATGAACGCCAGGAAATAATCAACGCCACTGCGGCGCCACGAAAACAACAGCTGAACATGCCGATCGTCTTTCCCCCACCTCCTCGCTTGGACCGCTACCCCCGCCCCAGGGCAGAGGAGTGGCCAAGGCCTCCGTGTCGTAAGCCAAGTCCCGCGGGCTTCAGGTTCGCTGACCGTACAGTCCTCCTTCCACCGGTCTACCCCGCCGGCGGTCATTCAGTGTACCAGAATAACAACGCTGCCACCGTATCAATGGCGTGCGACTGCATAGTGTGGGGTACTATGCAGCTGCTATGAACTTCATTGAGACTAGTATGAATTACATCGTGGGCGGCATGTGGGCTGTACTGTGGCCGGTATGTGGCATTGTAAATGCGATTACATAGTCATCTGCAAAAAAAACAAATGTAAATGCAACATAGTCATCTGCAAACTAACAAACGTCCAGTACCGGTGTTTCGGACTTGGCGTGTGACCGACCGTTCTGCCCTCCACAGTCCTGGGACGCCTACTGACCGGCCGTCCTGCCCTCCACAGTCGTGGGACGCGTACTGACCGGCCATTCTGCCCTCCACAGTCGTGGGACGCCTACTGACCGGCAGTTCTGCCCTCCACAGTCGTGGGACGCCTACTGACCGGCAGTGCTGCCCTCCACAGTCGTGGGACGCCTACTGACCGACAGTGCTGCCCTCCACAGTCGTGGGACGCCTACTGACCGACAGTGCTGCCCTCCACAGTCGTGGGACGCCTACTGACCGGCAGTTCTGCCCTCCACAGTCGTGGGACGCCTACTGACCGGCCGTGCTGCCCTCCACAGTCGTGGGACGCCTACTGACCGGCAGTGCTGCCCTCCACAGTCGTGGGACGCCTACTGACCGGCCGTTCTGCCCTCCACAGTCGTGGGACGCCTACTGACCGGCCGTTCTGCCCTCCACAGTCGTGGGACGCCTACTGACCGGCAGTGCTGCCCTCCACAGTCGTGGGACGCCTACTGACCGGCCGTTCTGCCCTCCACAGTCGTGGGACGCCTACTGACCGGCAGTGCTGCCCTCCACAGTCGTGGGACGCCTACTGACCGGCAGTTCTGCCCTCCACAGTCGTGGGACGCCTACTGACCGACAGTGCTGCCCTCCACAGTCGTGGGACGCATACTGACCGGCAGTTCTGCCCTCCACAGTCGTGGGACGCGTACTTCTCGCGCACGACGGCCGGCAAAGGGCCGGGCGCCGCGTACGTGGCGCCCCCCTCTCTGGCGGCGCCAGCCGTAAACTCTGCTCCGGCGGCGGCGCTGCTCAAGAGCGCGTGGGCGGCGCCGGCGCCGACCGGCCTGTCCGCCGACGAGAAAAGCATCGACGACCACCTGAGCGTGCTGGGTGTGATCAGAAGCTACCAGGTGAGTGTGTGATGTGGTGGGTGTTATCAGAAGCTACCAGGTGAGTGTGTGATGTGGTGGGTGTGATCAGAAGCTACCAGGTGAGTGTGTGAGGCGGTGGATGTGATCAGAAGCTATCAGGTGAGTGTGTGATGTGGTGGATGTGATCAGAAGCTATCAGGTGAGAGTGTGATGTGGTGGATGTTATCAGAAGCTATCAGGTAAGTGTGTGATGTGGTGGATGTGATCAGAAGCTACCAGGTGAGTGTGTGATGTGGTGGATGTGATCAGAAGCTATCAGGTGAGAGTGTGATGTGGTGGATGTGATCAGAAGCTATCAGGTGAGAGTGTGATGTGGTGGATGTGATCAGAAGCTATCAGGTGAGAGTGTGATGTGGTGGATGTGATCAGAAGCTACCAGGTGAGAGTGTGATGTGGTGGGTGTGATCAGAAGCTACCAGGTGAGAGTGTGATGTGGTAGGATGTGATCAGAAGCTATCAGGTGAGTGTGTGATGTGGGGGTGTGATCAGAAGCTATCAGGTGAGAGTGTGATGTGGTGGGTGTGATCAGAAGCTATCAGGTGAGTGTGTGATGTGGTGGATGTGATCAGAAGCTATCAGGTGAGAGTGTGATGTGGTGGATGTGATCAGAAGCTATCAGGTGAGTGTGTGATGTGGTGGATGTGATCAGAAGCTATCAGGTGAGTGTGTGTGTGATGTGGTGGATGTGATCAGAAGCTATCAGGTGAGAGTGTGATGTGGTGGATGTGATCAGAAGCTATCAGGTGAGAGTGTGATGTGGTGGATGTGATCAGAAGCTATCAGGTGAGAGTGTGATGTGGTGGATGTGATCAGAAGCTATCAGGTGAGTGTGTGATGTGGTGGATGTGATCAGAAGCTATCAGGTGAGTGTGTGATGTGGTGGATGTGATCAGAAGCTATCAGGTGAGAGTGTGATGTGGTGGATGTGATCAGAAGCTATCAGGTGAGTGTGTGATGTGGTGGGTGTGATCAGAAGCTATCAGGTGAGTGTGTGATGTGGTGGGTGTGATAAGAAGCTACCAGGTGAGAGTGTTATGTGGTGGATGTGATCAGAAGCTATCAGGTGAGAGTGTGATGTGGTGGATGTGATCAGAAGCTATCAGGTGAGAGTGTGATGTGGTGGATGTGATCAGAAGCTATCAGGTGAGTGTGTGATGTGGTGGGTGTTATCAGAAGCTATCAGGTGAGTGTGTGATGTGGTGGATGTGATCAGAAGCTATCAGGTGAGTGTGTGATGTGGTGGATGTGATCAGAAGCTATCAGGTGAGAGTGTGATGTGGTGGATGTGATCAGAAGCTATCAGGTGAGTGTGTGATGTGGTGGATGTGATCAGAAGCTATCAGGTGAGGTGTGATGTGAGTGGTGATGTGATCAGAAGCTATCAGGTGAGTGTGTGATGTGGTGGATGTGATCAGAAGCTATCAGGTAAGTGTGTGATGTGGTGGATGTGATCAGAAGCTATCAGGTGAGAGTGTGATGTGGTGGGTGTTATCAGAAGCTATCAGGTGAGAGTGTGATGTGGTGGATGTGATCAGAAGCTATCAGGTGAGAGTGTGATGTGGTGGATGTGATCAGAAGCTATCAGGTGAGAGTGTGATGTGGTGGATGTGATCAGAAGCTATCAGGTGAGTGTGTGATGTGGTGGATGTGATCAGAAGCTATCAGGTGAGTGTGTGATGTGGTGGATGTGATCAGAAGCTATCAGGTGAGAGTGTGATGTGGTGGATGTGATCAGAAGCTATCAGGTGAGAGTGTGATGTGGTGGATGTGATCAGAAGCTATCAGGTGAGAGTGTGATGTGGTGGGTGTTATCAGAAGCTATCAGGTGAGTGTGTGATGTGGTGGATGTGATCAGAAGCTATCAGGTGAGAGTGTGATGTGGTGGATGTGATCAGAAGCTATCAGGTGAGTGTGATGTGGTGGATGTGATCAGAAGCTATCAGGTGAGTGTGTGATGTGGTGGTGTGATCAGAAGCTATCAGGTGAGTGTGTGATGTGGTGGATGTGATCAGAAGCTATCAGGTGAGTGTGTGATGTGATATTGGGATGTATCAGAAGCTATCAGGTGAGTGTGTGATGTGGTGGATGTGATCAGAAGCTACCAGGTGAGTGTGTGATGTGGTGGATGTGATCAGAAGCTACCAGGTGAGAGTGTGATGTGGTGGATGTGATCAGAAGCTATCAGGTGAGTGTGTGACGTGGTGGGTGTGATCAGAAGCTATCAGGTGAGTGTGTGATGTGAGGCAGAAGCTATCAGGTGAGGTGTGATGTGGTGGATGATCAGAAGCTATCAGGTGAGAGTGTGATGTGGTGGATGTGATCAGAAGCTATCAGGTGAGAGTGTGATGTGGTGGATGTGATCAGAAGCTATCAGGTGAGTGTGTGATGTGGTGGGTGTGATCAGAAGCTACCAGGTGAGTGTGTGTGGATGTGATCAGAAGCTATCAGGTGAGTGTGTGATGTGGTGGATGTGATCAGAAGCTATCAGGTAGAGTGTGATGTGGTGGATGTGATCAGAAGCTATCAGGTGAGAGTGTGATGTGGTGGGTGTGATCAGAAGCTATCAGGTGAGAGTGTGATGTGGTGGATGTGATCAGAAGCTATCAGGTGAGTGTGTGATGTGGTGGATGTGATCAGAAGCTATCAGGTGAGTGTGTGATGTGGTGGGTGTTATCAGAAGCTACCAGGTGAGAGTGTGATGTGGTGGATGTGATCAGAAGCTATCAGGTGAGAGTGTGATGTGGTGGATGTGATCAGAAGCTACCAGGTGAGTGTGTGATGTGGTGGATGTGATCAGAAGCTATCAGGTGAGAGTGTGGTGTGGTGGGCGTGAACAGAAGCTATCAGGTGAGTGTGTGATGTGGTGGGTGTTATCAGAAGCTATCAGGTGAGTGTGTGATGTGGTGGATGTGATCAGAAGCTATCAGGTGAGTGTGTGATGTGGTGGATGTGATCAGAAGCTATCAGGTGAGAGTGTGATGTGGTGGGTGTGATCAGAAGCTATCAGGTGAGTGTGTGATGTGGTGGATGTGATCAGAAGCTATCAGGTGAGAGTGTGATGTGGTGGGTGTTATCAGAAGCTACCAGGTGAGTGTGTGATGTGGTGGATGTGATCAGAAGCTACCAGGTGAGTGTGTGATGTGGTGGATGTGATCAGAAGCTATCAGGTGAGTGTGTGATGTGGTGGATGTGATCAGAAGCTACCAGGTGAGTGTGTGATGTGGTGGATGTGATCAGAAGCTATCAGGTGAGTGTGTGATGTGGTGGATGTGATCAGAAGCTATCAGGTGAGTGTGTGATGTGGTGGATGTGATCAGAAGCTATCAGGTAAGTGTGTGATGCGGTGGATGTGGTCAGAAGCTATCAGGTGAGTGTGTGATGTGGTGGGTGTGATCAGAAGCTATCAGGTGAGAGTGTGATGTGGTGGGCGTGAACAGAAGCTATCAGGTGAGGGTGTGATATGGTGGGCTAGTTTCGAAGACTGATAGTGGGGTTTCAGTGTGTAAGGAGTGTGTTTTGACGGTGCTGTGACTGGGTTCTGAGCGTGATTTGTTTGTTTTGAGGTTGGGTTTGATTTGAGCTTCTCCCCTGTTGACTGGAGCCCGTGTGATGGGCATCATGACATGCGTCACGAAATCAGAGCGCGTGCCCTGTTGGCTCGGTCACTCCCCCCTCATGTGGGTCTGCAGAGCTCGTTCTGTTCTCCGGGTCAAGATGCCGCTGAAGTGACTAA
This sequence comes from Imbricaverruca yamaguchii, assembly GCA_034440575.1. NCBI lineage: Eukaryota > Metazoa > Arthropoda > Thecostraca > Neoverrucidae > Imbricaverruca > Imbricaverruca yamaguchii. Next base: position 5,400 of record JAOTOL010000729.1, on the reverse strand, counting down.
GACCAAATGAAAGTTCAGGTATAAGATAGCTATGCCACCAGGCGAAGACCACCAGGAGAATCACAGACGTTTTGGCGTGCCATGAGAATTGCTCAGTCCGCTCTTGGCATGCGCAGTTTGTTTTCGCTGCTTCTCTCGGAGTGTGCTGCCGTTGTAGATACCAGTGACGGTATTGCAGTTAGTTGACGCGGCTGCATTTTGTATTGGGTACGCGGGATTTCAGACCAAATGCAATGCAATGCGCCTGTCTTTTCCCGCCGTGCATGCGCCAACTCCGGAGGCAGGTGGGCATCGCTCGCGTTTGCGAGGTGAGCGCGTTCTGATTGGCTCCTGGCAGGAAGAGAACGCCTCATTGGCTGCTGTCGCCTCACGGCTGCATAGTCTGTCGCCCCGCAGGACGGTCGGTAGTCGTAGTTAGCAGTCCAGATAGTCATCCTACGCTCGCCTGCCTTGTGACTGCTGTGACTGTTGTGTGCCGTAGATCAGGACTGACCCTGCAGTCTTGGTGCGATCGCTGTGCAGCCTGGCTTTGACCCACGTGACCCGCGTTTACCACGACGTTTCTTCGGCACTACCTCCTCCGGCATGTGACCCCTGACCCGTCGCCGCCTGGCCTGTGTGCACCTGCGTGAACGCCGCCGTGATATGCCAGCTGTTGGCGACCCCGCATGACCTCTAACCCGCCCCCGTGTGACCCGCGTTTGACTCGGTGTGACCCTGTAGATTCGAGGACACCTGGTGGCGCGCCTGGACCCGCTGGAAATCGAGCGGAAGCCGGTGGAGACGGCGTCGGAGATTGTGGTCCGCGGATACATGAAGAACCTCGGTAATACGCCTGCTCAGGCTGCTCAGGCTTCAGCTATTGTGGTCTGCGGATACATGAAGAACCTCGGTAACACGCCTGTTCAGGCTGTTCAGGCTGCTCAGGCTGGTCAGGGGCAGTTGTACGTGGTGTAGTGTAACGTTAGGTCTTACACTTGACGGCTCAGAAGCCAAGGGGTAGTCTAGGGGTAAGCTGCTCGTCTCGCAATGGAAAGATTGTGGGTCGAGCCTCGCCTGTCGCTACTCTTCGCCCTCAACCAATCGGCGTGAGAGATTGGCGGCGACGCTGCGTGGCTGGACGGTCAACGTGTAAAGCCGATAACCGACCAATCAACAAGAAACCAAGGGTATCATGAGATCGATTTCCGGATGATTTGAACAGAATCGTCGCGCCGTATCTAACACTGTTTAAAATATGTGCAATTACTTTATCAGGAAGCCCCCCCCCCCATGCAAAAAGCGCATCGCGAAGATGACCTGTTGGATGATCAGGGTACAATAGAAGTGTTAGTTCTGTTCCGTAGCCCATTTTCACATGAAACCCGCAAAAGCGTTTTATTATACGACTTGCTTCGCAACCCGGCGCCATCCAGGGGCGTCGGTAGCTCGGTGGTTAAGCTGAGCGTCTGGCATGACAGAGGTACGGGGTTCGATTCCCCGCGATGTCCGCCCTTCCTGCCAGGGTGAGAGGCAGGCGACACCATATGGCCTGAGGTGCTGAGGGCGTCGTAAAGTCACAATCCAATCCAATCCGGCACCATCTAACCATTGCCAGACTGATATTTCAGCAAGGTTGGAACTTGAAAGGTTTGAAGAGTGGCTGCTCCCTTCCAGTGTAACCTGACTTTTACTCCCCTACTTAAATATTCCCTTTCCTTTTCAGCACACACACTGTCTTCTCCCCAATATACCCATCTCAACATCTCTTAATATTTTATGGTTTGTGATTGCGTGTATTTTATGGTTTGTGATTGCGTGCTTGCATAGGGTTTATCATGTACTTTTACGGAGGGGATAGCATAGTAACTCGCTGCAATCCGAGACAGCTTGTACGCACACATTGCTGTGGTATCTAACAGTTCCCCAGTCTCGCTTGCGGGGTACCCGGTTCCTCTGTTCTTCTTACGGTGTATCCGACTCTTCCTCAGTTCCTCGGCTCGAGGTCGTGCGGCTGGGGGTCGCCGGGGGTCGTGCGGCTCGGGGTCGCCGGGGGCTCGTGCGGCTGGGGGTCGCCGGGGGCTCGTGCGGCTGGGGGTCGCCGGGGTCGCCGGGGGTCGTGCGGCTCGGGGTCGCCGGGGGCTCGTGCGGCTGGGGGTCGCCGGGGGCTCGTGCGGCTGGGGGTCGCCGGGGCTCGTGCGGCTCGGGGTCGCCGGGGGCTCGTGCGGCTGGGGGTCGCCGGGGGTCGTGCGGCGGTTGTTGGACAGACGGGCAGACGGTTTGACAGGAGTACATGTTTGCCCATGGTGCTGGCAAGCCCTGGGTCCGGCTGCTGTCGATCGTATGGTGTAACGTGGTGCAGTGTATTGCGGTGTGTTATGTTATGGTGTAGTGCAGTATAGTATATTATGGTGTAGTATAGTGCGGTATGTTATGGTGTAGTGCAGTGTAGTATATTATCGTGTAGTGCAGTATGAGGGCCGAATCCTGGAATTTTCATGGAAGTGGAACACATTTCCTCAGAGGGGCACCTTAGGCGGGAAAATTCGTTGAGCGGTTGGGAGGAGATACACGCGAACTTTCCCGAAGCTGCGTCTTCTCCTGCTAGCGTGACGCCACCTTTCCATGGGGGTGGGGATTAAAGGGCGCGTGTCCCGAGTGTCCCCTCCTACACCTTACCCCATGTAGTGTAGTGTAGTTGATATTTGGTTTACGCAATGGTAATTGTGTTTGGCTGATTCTCCATCGCTGAAGCTTTCATCGTGTGCTATTTCTTCATAACCTTTCCGTGGCTTCTTCATGATCATCCGCGAAGTGACAATTTCTTTAAAGGATGTACTCGTATGTGTGTGCTACCACTAACGTGAAAGTTTGTCCAGTATATTGAATGTTATGTGCGTGCAGAATATTGAGACCTGTGCTAGTTAGTTCCCCTGCTATTTTGTGTGAGTTGACGGTTCATTCTATCATTAGCTTATGCATAACTTGGCTGTCGATTGACATACACCCTGACCTTGACCTCTGCTTTGACTCCACCTTTGATTCGACCTTTGACCTACACCGTTTCCTCCACTGTGACCTCTGGCTGTACTTACCCAAGTTCTGACCACTCGCAGATGAGCAGTGTTCACAGTTCCACCTATCTGACCTCTGTTGTGACTCGTGACCTGACCTGACCTCTGGTGAACCGCAGCTGAGCAGGGTGCACCGACCCAGCTGTCTGACCTGTGCCGTGACTCATGACCTGACCTGATCTGACCTGATGACCCGCAGCTGAGCAGGACATGGACACGGTATTCCAGCTGCCCTCCTCCACCTTCATCGGCGGAACGCAGAAGGCGCTGCCGCTGCGAGAGATACTTCAGCGACTGGAGCACGCCTACTGCAGGTACGCCGGTACCCTGGGTACCTGACGGGGCACCTGCAGGTACCCTGTCTGACCGGCGACTGTGGCCTGGGTAGGTGCTGGACACCAGACACGTGTCGGACACCGGGCGGCGGCTGTGGCCTGGGCAGGTGCTGGAAAAGACCCCGGGGGGGGGGCTGTGGCCTGGGCAGGTGCTGGACACCAGGCAGTGTCGGACACCGGGCGGCGGCTGTGGCCTGGGTAGGTGCTGGACACCAGACACGTGTCGGACACCGGGCGGCGACTGTGGCCTGGGTAGGTGCTGGACACCGGGCGGCGGCTGTCGTGCACCGGGCGGGGCTGTGCCTGGGTGTGCTGGACACCAGACACGTGTCGGACACCGGGCGGCGGCTGTGGCCTGGGTAGGTGCTGGACATCAGACACCGGGCGGCGACTGTGGCCTGGGTAGGTGCTGGACACCAGACACGTGTCGGACACCGGGCGGCGGCTGTGGCCTGGGTAGGTGCTGGACACCAGACACGTGTCGGACACCGGGCGGCGACTGTGGCCTGGGCAGGTGCTGGACACCAGACACGTGTCGGACACCGGGCGGCGGCTGTGGCCTGGGCAGGTGCTGGACACCAGACACGTGTCGGACACCGGGCGGCTGTGACCATGGGCAGGTGTTGGGCACCAGACATTTGTGGCACCGGGCGGCATGTGACCAGACATTTGTGGACCGGGGTAATTTGACAGTTGGCACCGGACGGATGAATGTTGGGCACCAACATTTGTTGGGCACCGGGCGGCTGAATATTCGACACCAGACATTTGTGGGCACCGGACGGATGAATGTTGGGCACCAGACGGATGATGTTGGGCACCGGGCGGCTGAATATTGGCACCAGACATTTGTTGGGCACCGGACGGATGAATGTTGGGCACCAGACATTTGTTGGGCACCGGAGGGATGAATGTTGGACACCAGACATTTGTTGGGCACCGGACGGATGAATGTTCGGCACCGGACGGATGAATGTTGGATACCAGACATTTCTTGGGCACCGGGCGGCTGAATATTCGACACCAGACATTTGTTGGGCACCGGACGGATGAATGTTGGGCACCACACATTTGTTGGGCACCGGGCGGCTGAATATTCGACACCAGACATTTGTGGGGCACCGGAGGGATGAATGTTGGGCACCAGACATTTGTTGGGCACCGGGCATATTCGACACCAGACATTTGTTGGGCACCGGACGGATGAATGTTGGGCACCAGCATTTGTGGCACCGGACGGATGAATGTTGGGCACCAGACATTTGTTGGGCACCGGACGGATGAATGTTGGGCACCAGACATTTGTTGGGCACCGGACGGCTGAATGTTGGGCACCAGACATTTGTTGGGCACCGGAGGGCGGTTGAGGTTAGGACGGTGGGTCTGAGCACCAGACATCTGATGAACACTGGACGGTGGTTGTGTTCGGGACGGGTGTTGGGACGGATGAGTGCTGGACACCGGACATTACAGGACACTGGACGTGTTGCCGAGCCGCACCAGTACCGGCGCCATGCTGAGCATGCATGTTGTGTTGAGCCTGCATGCTGTGTTGTGTTGAGCGTACATGTTGTGTTAGCCTGCATGCTGTGTTGTGTCGAGCGTACATGGTGAGCGCCATTTAGGTTCCACAGAAGGCATGATTGTTGCACCGAGAAGTGTTGTAAGCCAGGCGTGTATAATGTGTCAGATGTGCACCGGAAGCCAGGCAGCTGGCCAGCGCGGGTCGGGAATTCGGCATCGGACGGGTATGGGTCACAAAGCACGTGCTGTACACCCAGACGTATGATTTGTGCAAATCCAGCGAATGATTTTCGCAGTTTTGTTTTGAGTCGGTTTTTCGACAACGAGATCCAGATTATGCTCATACTCGGCAGTACATTTGAATTCGCCGGAGCCTTGTTACGTTCGGTCACAAATGTTGAGATAAAAGTGGGCAGTATTAAACCACATCAGTTGGGGAATAACACCAAATAGTGCCGCGTGGAAGTTTTCTTTTCCACATTTTCATT